>JANRGW010042337.1:0-21497 GCA_024733675.1 Psilopsiagon aymara
GGCTGGGTATACGTGGTGAGCTGTTGTATTCTCTTCCCTTGTATTTCTCTTGTCATTATTATTATTGGTGGCAGCAGCAGTAGTTTGTGTTATACCTGTGTTATACCTTAGTTACTAAACTGTTCGTATCTCAACCTGTGGGAGTTGCATTCTTTCAGTTCTCCTTCCCATCCCTCCGGGAGCTGGGGGGAAGAAAGAGGGGAGAGTGAGTGAGAAAACTGCGTGGCTGAGAGGCTTAAACCACAAGAGCCTGTAGTGACAGAACAAGGGGAATGGCTTTAACCTAACACAGAGGAGACTGGGATGAGATCTCAGGAAGTTCTTCCCGGTGAGGTTGCTGAGGCACTGGCACATGGTGCCCAGAGAAGCTGTGACTGCCCATTCCTGGCAGTGTTCAAGGCCAGGTTGGAAGGGGCTTGGAGCAACCTGGTCTAGTGCAAGGTGTGCCTGCCCATGGCAGGGGTTTGGCACTTGATGAGAGTTAAGGTCACTTCCAACCAAAACCAGTTTGTGATTCTGTGATAATCTATAAATAGTTATTATTTGTACCACTGTAATTTAAAACAACCATGACTCCAGCATGACCGTTTTGAGCTGTGTGAGAGAGAATATGCTGTCAAAAATCAAGTCTTTGACTTTTTGAGTGAGTAAATGTGTGCCTTGAGCTGTTTGAAAACCACTTGGTGGTCGCAGAAGCAGGTCCCAGGGAAGTGCCTCCATTCGGCTGAATTTGATGTGCTTTGCAGGAGATGGAGCTCAGACTTGGAGGAAAACTTGGCAAACATGAGAAGAACCGGGACTACACAAGGACCAGCCTGAGGACAGGGACTAACCTGAGCTGTGGCTCTTCCAGACACAAGGGCAGCAGTTCCCTGCTTGTGATCCAGCACTGGGGTTCCAACACATGCTCTGGAATGACCCAGCCAAAAACTGCTTTGTGTGCTGTAAGGCATGTGTAGGGCTCTGCAGGACAAGAGCTCCTGTGCTGTTTGTGCACAAGTACTTGTGACCAAGAAGCCCTGGACCAAGATGTGACAGCCCCAAGGTGTGCGTATCCCAATTCGTATGGGCTCCACAGTAATCCAGTATTACTGTGTGAGACAAACCCAGAGCTACTAAAGGCCAGAAAGCTAGTTAGCTGGGAAAAATCATCCACTTAAATGGGCAAAATTTGTGACATCTTCCAAGAGGAAAGCTATCTGGGAAAGCATTTCACATTTCTTCCTTTTGAATGCACATCTTCCTTTTATGCCAACTGAACAAAATGTCTGTCTGGAGAGCTCCAGAAAGAGGAACAAAACTATAAATATGCAGCTCTTGACTTCAGGTTTTAATAAATGATGAGCTCTGGGAGAAGCGTTTTTTCTTGCAAATATCAAGTGACTTGATTCATTTTATAATTTAGTTATATAGTGCTTGTCACTTTCTCTCTGGATACAATACAGCAATCTCTGGCAATGCTTTAAGATGACACATCCCAATGGAAATTGGGTCCAAGGGTCTAATGAGGAACAACTAGCTGAAGTTTGTGTCTCTGTATCTGTGTCTATATCTATAAATGAGATCTCGTGCACAGGAAGGACTAATACAAGATTATTGACCTAAAAACGTATCTAAGTGACTGAGCCCCCGGGGCAGGGTGATGGGTAGAGGCTCACTCTTGCTGCTGCTTGCCCACAGACCTAGGCTCTACTTGCAGCACTGGCACTGACCAGGACTCTGCCTCTTAGATCTCTGCCAGTGAGCCTTGAATGGACAGAAACCCGTCATCTGTGTTTCCAAAGCACATCTGGCACACCTGGATGCTCATGCTTCTTGAAGATGGGTCCTATGGCACATCCAGTATCACTGGCTTTTATTGAAAATCTTGACATGCAGACGACTTCTGCTCTAAAGGACATTATTGTGAAGCCAAAGCAGACTAAGGCCCATGTAAATTGGTAATGTTATACTTGCTTATATGCTATACATACTGATGTTAATCAAGAGGTACACGTGGCTGCTCACTGCAGTGTACTGACACTACCTGAGTATGCCTGGTTCCAGTGGTGACAAAATAGCTATGGTGTGTTGCCCACTTCTGCCCACTGCTGCCTGCTTCTGCCCACTGCTGTTTTCTTCTGTCCACTGCTGCCCAAAGCTGCCTGCTTCTGCCCACTGCTGTTTGCTTCTGTCCACTGCTGCCCAAAGCTGCCTGCTTCTGCCCACTGCTGCCCCCTGCTGCCCACTATTGCCCACTGCTGCCTACTGCTGCCTACTGCTGCCTGATTCTGCCCACTGCTGCCCACTGCTCCGTACTGCCTGCTGCTGCCTACTGCTGCCTGCTTCTGACCACTGCTGCCTGCTACTGCCTGCTTCTGCCCTCTGCTGCCTGCTTCTGCCCACTGCTGCCCGTTGCTGCCCACTGCTGCCAGCGTCTGCCTACTGCTGCCCACTGCTACCCACTACTTGCCCCTGCTGCCCACTGCTGACAGCTTCTGCCCACTAGTGCCCGCTGCTGCCCACTGCTGCCTGCTTCTGCCTGCTACTGCCCGCTTCTGCCTGCTACTGCCCACTGCCCGCTTCTGCCTGCTACTGCCCACTACTGCCCGCTGCTGCCCACTGCTGCCTGCTACTGCCCACTGCTGCCTGCTTCTGCCCACTGCTGCCTGCTTCTGCCCACTGCTGCCCACTGCTGCCCGCTGCTGCTCACTACTGCCCGCGGCTGCCCACTGCCCCCTGCTGCTGTCCATTAATGCCCACTGCTGCCCACTCCTGCCTACTTCTGTCCAGGGTGGCCCAATGCTGCCCACTGCTGCCTGCTTCTGTCCACTGTTGCCTGCTCCCTCTGTGCTGCCTGCTTCTACTGTGTGCTGCCTGCTCACACACTGCTGCCTGCTCCTGCCTGCTCTTTGCTGCCTGCTGCCTGCTCCCTCTCTCCGCTGCCTGCTCCCACTCCCTGCTGCTCGCTGCTGCCTCCGCCTCAGTGTCTAAATCAGGCACCAGCGCCGGGAATCCTGGGCTTCCCCAGTTTACACAAAGCATTTGCAGATGGTGTGTATCCCTTGAGTCAACGCTGCGTGTGAGGAGTATCCCTCTGGTGATCTCGAAATGATTTCTTGTAACCTGCGGCAAAGAGATATTTTCTCATTAGTTTAATGCCCACCTCTAAGGAAGGAGAAGTGTGGTCACCCTTCCCCGTGGGCTTCCATGCACCAACCTTCCAGGGCTTTTTGTGATTATTTTAAAATCCATACAATAATATATTCAGGAATTTCAAGGAATAACTTTTCCTCCCAAATAAATCCTGCCCCGCACTGCATGGGTTATCACACGGCACGCCAGGCACTTCAAAGTAAGAAAATTAATATTTAACCCTAAGTGGGATTGCACTGCGCACACAGCAAAACTCCAGGGGGAACATCTTCCCACAGTAGAAACTGCAGGTTTAAATTCTACCGCTGTTTTAAGCGGGAAATTTCAATTTACCTGAAGAGATTGCTAAACACTAACGCAACCCTAACTTTGGGAGTCTGTTTGAAATTGTTTGTTTCCATGAAAAAGCCTTTGGGAAATGAAAATAGCATGAGATATGTAAGGAGTGGCTTACAGAGCCATGCTACAGAGAGAAAGCCTGAATTACGGATGAGTGTCTGCGGGGCTGCTCCGGGCTCCTTCAGAAGGCTGCCTGGCCGCTGGCACACAGCTCAGCTCCCCTTCTCCTCAGGACCAAACACCTGCAGTCAGCTCACGTCGAGTGCAGCAGGTGAGGAGAGCACACATCTGCCCAAACACACCTCTGGGGAGAGGCTGGTAGAGAGAGCGCAAAGATCCAGAGAATTAGGGGAGGTTTGTTACTGTTATGAACCTTCTGGTTGCCTGCCCCTGTGCAAGTGGCTGCTGTGTTTGAAAAGAGAGGCATGCAGTATATGGGAACGCTGGACGAGCAGGACTATCCCTGAAGCTTCCCTGGCTTCATCTCTGCAGCCAGAGTGGTCCTTACTGGCTCAGCCTCTCTGCCACATCACCTCTGTAAGGGGAGCAGTGTATTTATTTTCCTCTTCCTGCTTTCAGACACTGCATGGCGCTGTGCGTGTCCACTTCATCCCTCAGCCTCCCAGGGAGGGAAGCAGTTTCTGGGGAAGCTACTCATTGTGTTGGTTGGGTCTCATCCTCAGAGCAATTCCCCAGCTCAGCTCGAGATGAGGAGTGCTTTTGCCCAAGCACTGCCTCTAAAATCATAGAGCTTCACTTTCTCCTCCTCTGAAAGAGCAAGTTGTGGGTTAGAAAAAAAAAATCATGTGAAATCTGGGCTGAAATTCTCACATATTGACAAGATTCGGGCATGTGGAGCTATAAAAAAAATCAACACCCCTCCTCCCAACACACCAAATACTGTGAAATGCCTCCTATAGTAGTTAGGAATTGGCGGCGCTGCCACACCTGAAAGGTCTTTCTAGCCTGGCAGCCTTCTTCAGGTACAAATGGTTGGCTGTTGTTGATCTCAAGATAAGGGCAGAGCCCAGGAATGCGGGATGTTAATGAAGCATCTCCCACCCTCTGGCACAGGGGTCTGTATAGCAGCTGCCCTCCCCCCGGCTGGTTGCCGCCTTGTCAGCACAAGAGCTCTCCTTCCCACTTCCAAGCTTTTCTTTACTGCCTTCGCTCTGCAAATCCCAACGTGCACTATTTTTAGCTTCCGCAAAGATGGACCACGGTTTGCTTTGTTCTTGAGATTGATGTCCTTGTGCAGCATCCTCCCGCCTTCTGCTCTGACTGGCAGCATTCACTCACTTGGCATACACTATCATTTTTTGGCTAGAATCCTTATGTAGCAAAGGGGACTTGCATACACTATGTGGTATGGGCTCCTTGCAGGCTCACTCTCTGTCAGCAACTCTTGTTAAGGCAAGACTGCAAAGGTTTAAACACAACCTCCTGTTCCTGCTGAGCACTCAGATGTGTTTAAATCCCTCTTGGTGACTCCTGAAGTATGAATGTGCTAAGATACAGAGTATTTGTCATTGTGCACACTAAATGTTTGAACCGGTGCTATTGCCCGTGGCCAAAACAATGAAACTTCTCTCCAGAAGTGGAGCAGAGATGGCCCTTGCAAAGCTTGGCTCTGTCTAACATCAAAGTGGGTTTCACAAACCGAAGATGAATTCAGCAGCTCTGAGGAGGTCCCCCTTCCTGGCCTCACCTTAGGAAACCTTTGTGCGGAGCTGAAGCCTTTCAGACAGGGATTCAGGTAGGGGGACTCAGGGAGTTTGGCATGGCAGCCATGGGTCTGGGGAGAAACTCTGCCTGGTGCTCGGCAGCTCAGCACTAGCACCCTTTGCTTTGAGGGAAGGAGGGAGCTAGTCATCTCCCAAACACATCAAATGAAGGGGAAGAGAGCAGCAGGCTGGCACTGGGGACCAAACTGTGTCAAAGGGGCTGTATCCCATACTGTGTGGGAGCAAAGGAACATGGAGACCATCCATCATTATTCCCCGGTGCTCTTGCTCAGCAGTAATTCAGAGCAGGTTTTAAAGTAACAGAGTTATTGCAATGTTTTGGTGAAAGCCACTTCCTCGTGGTCACAGCATCCCACGAAATATCTGTACACACATGTTGCTGCATGTCAGGGAGGTACATGCACTGCAGAAAGTGACAGGCAGTGGAGCACCGACTCTGTTCCAGGTCCAGCTGCAGACTGTTCTGCTCTTCACCTGGGAGATGCAGGAGCACAGGGCTGCTTGGTTACAACAGGCAAGATCCCTTTTCCTATAAAGGAGTATGAAAGGTCTCAACAATGTGCTCTTCCTCACCAGAAATATTTATCTCCAACGTATTTTCCTTGGCTCAGGTTCCTGGTGTGTTGGTCCCTGTGTAATTTGTCTAGAGCAATATTCAAAATCCAAGTGGATTGAGAACTTATGTCCTTAAATTGGGTTTGGGTTTTGCTTTGTTTTGTTTTGTTTTTTCCACTGTGCAGCATTACAACTATGTTTTTCTAAAGAAATAAGAAAATCAAACTATGATCCAGAATGCTTTAGAGCAGATGTTCCTGGGATAACCAGTGGGTAAGTTTTACTTTCTGGGAAGAAATCATTTCCACAGACCTTAATGCTGATCTTTCACATCAAACCTGTTAGAGGGAGCAGAATCATTACACCCATTTCAGTTACACTTAACCTTTTGACTTCCAATACCTTTACGTTCAGACAAATTACAAAATCTTGACGCATATTAAGACTTCGCATTTCATCTGAAAACATCTATCATACCATCTAGTTTCCTTGCTAAAGGTGCTTCACAGACTCATGTAAGACAGATGCTACTGCCAGCTCCATTTCACTGGCTGAAAAACCGAGGCAGGGAGGGATGGGATGGCAAGAGCAAGACGGCAGACTGGCAGGGCTGAGCCTGGCACTCCCCCGTTTTGCCTCCTTACAAAGACTCGGGCAATGCTCCCCTTTAACCCGGGCTGGTTTCCTGGACCGCTTCAGGGACTGTGATTAGCCAGGGGAACAAATGTAAAACACAGCATGTGTATTTAAGAGAGAAAGAAGATTGAAAAGGTACTCACAATAACGCTGAGTGGTTTGGAAATCACGGCCATTAGGTCTGATTATCATTAAATCACAGCTTTGAGCAGAGCCCTGGGGCTCAGCTGGGCTCAGCCCTGGTGCCATCGCTGGTGCAGCTAGGTTATTCCCTCTGAAGGGCTTTAGCAGTCGCAGAGGTGTCGGCTCCCTGCTTGGAGCACTCAAACCTGCCCTCAACTCTCTATTCAAGTGCTAAACCTGCATAAAATAAGTAAACAAACATCTATTGCTGACTGAGAGCTGAGACCTGAAACACGAAATGAAGCAGTTGGTAATGTACATCTATCTTTTGGCATTTTTAGAAGATTAGGAGCTCTACAGGAGTGCAGTGATCTCTCATAAATTTCCTACTGCACTGAAGTCCCTGCCATGCTGAACTGTGGGGCTGGCAAGGCGAGAAACCAGCTTACATACGAGAACGACATCTTTGTCCCTCACATCATCCCATTGTTAGTCTTAAAATACAACACATAAATGACACTAAACCAAAATTAACCCAAGTAATTTCTCTCACCAACAGACCTACGGGGGTTCTGTGCTCTTCGTTTTCACGTATGTCAGATGGTGTATTAGGTACATCTAACTTATTGCAGGACCTGCTGCCTGGATGGGTGGCCCAGAGATGGGTGGCCATGGGGATGCAAGCACCCCATCTGTAAGCTTCCACCTGGGATGAGTGTCTGGTGAAGGCAGAGGGGGGTCCCCAGGGAGCTATGCTGCACACCCCCTAAAGGGATGCTGCTGGGAGAGGCAGCAGACTCTGCCTGAGTCCTTGAGGAGTGGGCTGTGAGCAGGTAAATAGATCCAGCAGGCCAGCTCTGCACTCATTTGGACATCTTTAAGCATGTGTAGGTAGCCTGCTCACACACGGCCCTTTCAGAGGTGCTGGATGAGGAGACCGGGAGGGGACTCTGCTGCTAACCTCAGGAATTATCTGATGCACAAGCACTGGCTGCAAGCAGACCATTTAGTTCAAGGTTTTAGAAGTCAGTCCTCCGGAGTCACAGAATGACTAAACTCTACAGGGAGGAAAACAGCAAAAGAAATTAATCTTCTACAAGGCAAGTAAATGTTCCAATAATATTATTCATTTGGTCAAATAACTGCCATGAAAGCAGTATTTGCTGAACCTCGAAAGATGTTTTGCTTTAAGCACAGACATGACAATTAGGAGACCCCAAGGGGTGATGGAGACCTCGAAGGATTCAGACCCACACAAGGACAGAAATAACAGGACCAGGATCACCATGAAAGGAAACAATTCTATTAGACATCACTGCTTGTCTCCAGTAAATCTGCATCAGTCCACCCACACTAACGCTATCCATTTTGGAAGTGAGAATCTCTCAACAGCTCCAGCCAAAGTGCATGAAGACTTTTTTTCTGTTGGACAAGAAGATGTCAGAAATCTTCAGTGTTGCTTTGTGAATCCTCAATGTCAAGATGGTTTGCACTGAATCCGGAGTGTTGACTACATGGGGCCAGCGGGGCTTTGTGCTTCTCACTTCACGTGTGAGTTATACAGGAAAGGTGACTGAGGGTCAGGATGGAGCACATCTTGCTGCTTCTTATCAAAGCTGTATGTGATGGTACAGATTGCAGAAAAACATTAAACCATCGCTACAGTTAGAACAAGGTTTAGGAGGCACAAGTAGCTTGACTTCAGAAAATTGAAGTGCCTCTTTGGGAATAGGCCTGTGTTAGCGGGGCATTTTGGCCAACTGAGAGAATTTGCATGAAGATTTTGCTGCCTCAACAAAGCAAAGGAAAAGATTTTTCATCCTTTTGGCTGTTAATTCCTTCAGAATTTGCTTGCCAGGGTAATTGGGATGGTGAGTGATTAAGATCTGCTTGCAAACAGAAGTATAATGAGGTTTTAATATCTAGCATTTCCACAGCAATACCCTAAAATCCCCATAAGATAAAATACACAGTCAGGAAGAACAACAGACATCTCTTGGGTTGTCACCAAGTAGTCTCTGGCTTCAGTGCCTTTGTGTGGTTTTTAAAAGACAAAAGAATTGAGATGTGAGATTATAATTATCCTTGATGGCAACACAATGCTCACAGCGAGAAAACAACACTCCTTGGACTTCAAGCCAGGACAGCACCAGTCTCTGCCTCTCTCCCTCCCAATGACTAGCTGCATTAGAACTGAACCACCACTCGGAAGACCACGCACGGTGCCCATCGGCAGAGGGAGCGCTCCCTTCCCTGCCCTGCCCTGCCCTGCCCTGCCAGCCCAGCTCTGGCATGAGCCATCCAAAGGCCCCTATGCCACAATAAAATTCATCTGGGAGGATACTGGGTTGTTTTTTGCTTTGAAACAGGAAGTCTGAGACAAGGCATTTCCCATTCTTGTTCCAGCATTATATGAATGGCCTTTAAAAGGGTTGTGGAGAACTAAACACAAAGGAATGTCCCACAGAGGAATGGGTTTTGACAATGCCCCTGTTTTCTTCATGTCCAACTGCTTGGCTGTGCATGATCCCTCACAGGTCAGTGTAATTCTGACCTGTGGTGAGCTTCTTCCTTGGTCCCCTCCTCTTGATGTCACGAACCATGAGACCTCTTGCACTTTAAAAATGGACCTTCCTCTGGGCATTAGGACCATGTTTCTAACAGTGTGGGGGGGGTTAGATCCAGACCCAGTTTTCCAGGTACTGCCAGATCAAATGTTGAACGCTCACTTCAGTCATGGAGGAAGCATCCCCTCCAGCTCGAGTCTCACTGCTGAGGTCCCATCACCTCCTAGACAAGGTTGAACAGGTTTCTACTGTCCTTGATGTGTAGGGAGAGCCTCTCCCTACTCTGCCCCTGCTTTCTGACCCTTCCTGCCTCCTTTCCCCTTCCACAATCCCTCTTTCACCACCTCACCCTCTTCTACAAACTGTTTTTCTTCCCACGTCTCTCTCCCCACCTTAATCCCTTCTTCCACTGTGCCTTGAAAATGAGATCTCATGTTCAGTACCACAATTTACAGCACATCTTGGACTCATTCCAATCATTGTGTCAACAACTGGATGTACAAAAGTATAGTTGATGCCTTCACCATTGCCCGTTTCCTCCTCTTCTTCACTCATCAGCTACTGAGCAGGAAAGATGTTGGCTCTGCATCTCAGGAAAAGAAGATCTGTTCTGAGACTGACCCAAGGAGGGAAAAGGACAGGCTTTGCACAGGTTAGCACTGGACTGTCTTGTTGATAGAAGCCTGGACTTGAAGCAGCTGCTGAAGCTATTTTCAGCTAGAATCCTCTCTGAGTAGGTCTCAGGTCTCCCAGGTCCTGTTCTGAGCAGACTGCATGAGTCTCATCTTTCTGAATATTCTTATAATAAGAATAAAATCCATGTCAGAAACAGTGAGTAGTAACTTCTTTGGGTTGGTTTGTTTGTTAATGATGACTAATGATAAAGCTCAAAAGTTTTAGCTAACTTGTGATTACAGTCCTGGTTATGGCTTATGGTCTATGTTAAATCCCCTGTTCACTGTTGTCACTACAAATCCACTGCTGACTGTGTGTTAAAAGAGAATTCAGAGTGATGGATTATGAGATGGAAATTGAGTTCCCTGTCCCACAGAGACTCCCAAGTTGCACTGCTCTCAGTTTAGCTTTTGGAGTATGTCTCCAAAATGTCACGTTGAAGGGCGATGCAGGGAAGCAGCAAGCACTCTGGATGACTGGTAGAGCTGCTGAATGGCCTCCTGATAGTTCCTTTCTTTTTATTATTTTGATTATTGTTCACAATGTTTTTGCACTTTTACAGTATAAAATAGCAGACATGCCTCTTGGCTGCCTCTGTACACTGTCCGTTAATCAATGCTTAGCTAATTCATAAATACTCCCTTTAAATTTTTCTTCCAGCCTTTGGGCTGCTCTGTAAACTTTTCTATGGTGCATTTTGGAAAGCACTTTTAAATGATTCAAATCCCTGGAAGTGTTCAAGGCCAGGCTGGACAGAGCCTTGGGTGATATGGTTTAGTGCAAGGTGTCCGTGCGCACGGCAGGGGTGTTGGAACTAGATAATCTTAAGGTCCTTTCCAGCCCTAACTATTCTATAATTCTATGATTCTAAATATTGCCTGAATTTTTCATCAGTCCTCTGCAGAGAGGTGACATTCATCTGAACAATCCATCTTTAATTTGTACCAAATGGGACAAAGAAAAGTTAATCGGTCTCCTCAAGGTCATGCAACAGTCCAGTTAGAAAAGTTTGTTTACTAATTCCTTGACTGTAGTCAAGACCTGGCCTCAAACCATGTGGCAGGTTTAGCTGCAGATCTGCCACTAACAGCAGCAGTGTCTAACTGCTGCTCAGACACATTCACCAGGCCAGTCTCATCCTAATGGTGTAGCCATCAGTGGGGATGGTTTATAACCTCTGTCACCTCACCAGGATTGAAGTGCTTTGTGACTGATTCATATTTTGATAGTGCTGCATTTTATGTGCTGTATGTCAGGCTTGGGCACTATCAGAAAACGATTTAGTGAAACGTTTTTGTGAGAGGCAGAATGGGAGGTGGACAGGAAGATGGCTCTCCCCTGTCTTGGTGAATGGAATGAAAAATATCTCACATAAAAAAAGAGAAACTACCAGTTCACAGGAATGTTATGCAGTGTGCCTGTGGCTCTGCCATGTACTAAGTTCAGAAACTCTAAAAAGCCTGCTTTTTTTTTTTTCTTTTGGAATCAAGAGAAGCTGTAGAATATTCACATCCTTCTTTAACAGACCAATGGGGTGAGTCACTTCATTTATCTCACACTGCAATTCCTGACAGCCTCACCTGAGGCACTGAGCAACATCACATTCTTCAGGGTAGGACTGGGAGAGTCAGCACAGGGGCTGGCACTGAGGACCAGATCCATATCTGGCAGCTGAGTAGTGATGATACACACACAAGAAATCCTGCCGTAGCTGAGGTTATACTCCTTATACTTACATTGGAGCATATTATTAAAAGATCTGTGAACTCTTGGTGCGGACTAAACACCAACAACTTAATCCTGGTGAGTCAGTGTTTCTTTCAAGCTTTTCATCCCACTTGTAACCTGGTTGGTGCCAAATTGTACTTGAAAGACAATTTTCATCTGGTGCTTTATGTTATTCCACTGGATTAATGTAATATTAGTCACCAGACAGAGCAGAACAAGCTGAAATACAGCACTGAAACTGCATTGCTCTGGTCTGGTGTACTCAGACACAGCTCAACACTCAACTCTGTCACCTTAAATTGAACTTTTGTTCCTAATCCTACCTTCTCTGGAGATAATATCCAGTGAAATTACTGTAACTTTATCTGGGGAAGTCTAATGTCAATCAAAGAACAGGGTACTTTAACATACAGAACATTATGAGGGAAATACCAATCTTAGAAATAGAGAGGATGCAGAGCATGATACGCCCTTTCATAATGAACTGTGACAGGGAAATAAAGTTATTCATCTAATACCTCTGAATTTAGGAGGACTGAAGAGATTTCAAATAGGTCCTTGTGTTATAACAGTTGCATTATTTCATCACTTTTTTAATATCCTTTTGTATACTAATAGTGACGTTTCTACTTCAACATTTGCAATCTTTTACCTTTCCTGCCACTGTGCTCCAAATATCCATATCTCCACCAAGAGCCTTCCCAACACTGAGCCATGTCATCACTGTCAACCAAGCACCTTCATGTTTGAGAATTGTATCATAGTTGCCCGTATCATGAACTGCGAGCTTCTTGGGACAGAGAGTGCAATGCACTTTTAGAGAGAACATGAAACAACGGAGAGAAGATGTAAGCTGATCTTGCTATAGAGCCTTCTCGTGACCTCCTGCAAGCCCTTCAAACCTCCTCTGCTGCTGGGGTTTGTCTCTTGCTTTTTCACTAGAGCACTGTAGATCCTTACAGTCTCTCAATAAAGCAGGGCTGCACATTTTGTTCTTCCCCCTTTAAGATGTCTTATGCTTTGGGATGTGAGGCAAGAGGTAAGCAAGTTGTTTTCAAAGGGCCTTACAGTCTGACACTTTGCCAGAGCTTATGGAGGTTTAAACAAAAATGAAAAGCAAATGACATTAACTGAAGGTGTTGATGGGAGAGGGAAATGAATGCTTTGGGAACTGCCAAATAATTTTTAATCCACTGTCAACCTACAGGCTTCGCTTTCCATTGACTTATCACTTTATTGCTCTTTCAGCTTTTGCTTAGTTTCAGAATGACACAGATTCTCCCAGGCATTTGGTAACCAAGGAGAATCCTTCTCTTCTGTAGTCTCGCATGCACTGCATACCTCACATTGGTGGCCTTGCAAGCTGTAATAATGTCCTTCCTGAAATATATCTCAAGAGAGAAATAATAACTGAATGTTGTACAGAATCTTTGGTAACATCTACGTTCATTGCTTAGAAGTTTGTGACATTTAGCATGTTAGGGTCTTGCCACTGCCATACTCTGGGCTTTACACTGGGCTTTAATTCTGGATCTATGACAAGTTCCTTTTGCTGGGCAGTATGTCTCAAAGTTTGCCTTCATATCCCCTACATTACTCATTACTTGGAATGCAGTGCAGCTCTTAACAATGGAGACCACATGGGAGACCTTATAGAATCATAGAATAGTGAGGGTTGGAAAGGACCTTAAGATCATCCAGTTCCAACCCCCCTGCCATGGGAGGGACACTTCATCCTAAAACATGTCACCCAAAACTCCATCGAACCTGGCCTTGAACAGTGTCAGTGAGGAAGCATTTACCACTTCTTTGGGCAACCTGTTCCATTGTCTCAGCAACCTCACAGTAAAGAACTTCTTCCTTATATCTAATTTGAACTTCCCCTGTTGAAGTTTAAACCCCTTACCCCCTGTCCTATCACTCCTTATCTTGGGAAACTTACTGCAGCCAACTGTGAAGACAAGCTTTTATCTTCAAAGATGAGTTAAAAATCTTCAAAATCTGACATGAGAATCCCTCAACAGACTCGAAATTTCTCCCTACAAGGAAGACCCAGAGCTCTTCCTGGCTGTGAGGCGGTGAAGTATTTTTATAAGAAAGCCAAGCTGTCATGGGATATAAAGTGCTTAAATCCTTCTTCTGTCATGGCTCCATCTTCTGGGATGCAATCAGCAAACTTTCTAGGTACATTATCAGTTTGATGCCCAAATTGTCACTGCTCCCTAAGCCCTATAAGCTTGGTAATAATGTCCATTGAAGTCTTCGAATTTGCTGAGCCTGCTCTCCAGTTGGAATTTACTAGTCCTGCTGCCTCTCTAGAACCAAGTCCAAACTTGTGAGCAAATGACTCTTCTTTCAGGAGTCCTACATGCTGGAAAGCAGAGATAGTTTCATTATAATCTGCTACGACAGCAGGCTGACTCTTAGCCCTGGGAAGAAGTAGGTCGTATTAGGGGGACTAACAGGATTATGAGCAGTTCAGTAAGACACTCGGAGTCCACAGATCTCTCCCTGCTGCAGCTGATAAGCACTATGCAACACATCTGAAAGTGCTGAATGTCCCTGACAAAGGAAAGACTTAAATTCTTTTTCTTCAAGTACACACCTATTTTTACTATGAATAAAGGCAAGAACAGACAGTCTCATAATAGGGTCCAGGGAGCCACTGGGAAGAGGATGCAAAATGATTTCCATTTTCATCTTGAATCATCTCCTCAAAATTCCCACTGTCAGAGTGCGAGCTGTGAGTATGTGCAGGATGCAAAGCTGGGCACAGAACGAAGTCCCTACTCTAAATCTCCAACCACTGTCATAACAGCAGCAATTACATCCTCTCCACTGCCTCTAGAGGGTAGAGCAATCACGAATGTCTAACAGTGGGCAGGTTGAACAGGGCCACTTCAGGCTCCTAAAAGCTTCACAATTTCCTTGGCAACCCTGCACAAAAATCGCCAGTCAGTGCAGCCAGCTGGCAGCCCTGAGACTGGTGATACAGCAGTTTTGCAGCGCTCTGCCAGATTTATCCTGCTCCAAACATATTCATAGCAGTCTCATGGAAGTCCCAGGACTGCTTTGGCAGCAATTGTGCAGGATAAATAAAGCTCCCATTGTTGCAGATTACTCTGCTTTCAATCCCATGGGAATCCAGGACAGCAGAGACTTCTGACTGATAAAGGTTAGCACATTTGTACTTCTTTTCTAGTAACACAGGGCCTCAAGAGCAGCACTGAATTGCACCTTTTGGAGTTCGGTTTTGGGCAGCTGTTTCCTAATTGCTTGTAGTATTTTTCTAAGCAGCTAAGCCTCGAATACAATGTTTAATTCTTGTGTCCCCAGCAGCCTTGCTTCACTGCTATTTGAACAGGAATGTAAATATATTGTCACCAATAGGTATGTCTAGCTCTTCACATAAATACAGAGGAACTTCTACTTTAAAAATCTTCAAGGGAAGAGGGGTTTATATCATGGGAGCAGAACAAATCTATAATCAAGGGCTTTTGTGATTTTGGAATTGTTGAGTGGAAGAAATAGTGCTCTTTTTATGATATGCTTTGATAGAAAGTCTTTTTATAGTTAAGTGTAAGCTGTGCAGGTTCACTTAAAGCAGCCCTGATCAAGACCTCTGAACATGTTCCTGAAAACTCTTTGGATTTCACTAGCTGTAAATATTCCCTCCATAAAATAAATTAAAAAATCTGTAGCAGTTCCTTGCATGAAACCTTAACATTACAATACATTTATTTGTCCCTCCAGCAATTTACCAAACTGAAGTTACTGCCCCTGAATATACAGCACATATAGAGATACAACCTCTTCAAAGACAGAAGGTGTTCCACCTTCATTTGCATAACTACCTTCCCCCTAAAACACTTGAGAAACTGCATGCAACTTCCCTGAAACAGAAATTTCCCACTAGTAGGCACCTGAATAATTAGAGGTGTTATTCAAAGTTGTATCCCAGCAATCTGGTTTGCCTATACAGCATGTGGGGGTTTTTGAGCCTAATCAGAGCTTAGAAGGCAGTTCATATAAATCAGCCTCGGGACAGTAATATGATAGCAGCCGTGCTGATTTATAATGCAGCCTTCTACATGGTGCAAAGTCTGAGTTTGATTGTTTATAGCAGGCAATGAAAAGCATACCTCTGCCTTGCCCTTTGATTTCTCACCTGATCTGAACCATTAAAAGCTGAAAAAAAACGTTGTCAGCCTTTTTTTCTAGATTTAATCCACTATGTTGCAGCCTGTAGAATAGAAAAAACAAAGGTAGTGAAGTTAAGGCAGATAGATTTTCAGAAGTCTAAACATCTTCACTTTGGGCAGGATGAGTGTGTAAACATGTGTCACTCCAGAGCAGGATAGGGACAAAGTTGACCATTTCACGCTGCAGCGACAGCCGCGTGCTTGGAGCCCAGCAGTGCAATAGCACATTGCCTGCATGCTGGCAGCCAGCACACTCAGCCAAGCTGGTCCCCAAAAGAAGGCAAAAAGTGGCATCGGGACTGGGAGAGAGTTGTTTGTTTTCCCACTTCTCCGGATGCCAGATGTCTCAATCTGCCTGTAATTTGGGGAGGGAGAGATCCCCAGGGGAGAAGGAGGGAAGAGAATGGAGGAGACTGCTTCCTTCGGTCTCTCAGAGTGGCAACTCATTGAGAATAAGGGAAGACAGACAAAAATCTTGGTAAAATATAGTCAATTAGGTCTATATAGGACCATACAAAAGGAAGTAATGTTGTATATAAACAATGCTTTATGAACAGAAGAAATTATAAGACTTCCTTTCCGCATGTTATCCCGTGCAAATTCTCTGATGTCTGATAGCACAGTTGTGCTATTCTTCTAGCTTTTATACTTGGGGAGACATGGTGGGTTTCTCCCCTGTGCAGCACCCGAACAGAGTGACACGTGGAGCACTCTGGATTTATTCATTTGGGAACTTATCTCCTTACTTCTTTTGTGGAAAAAGAAAAATGTAAATGGCACAGCCTGACCCCAACACAGCCACACAGGGCCAATGCAGAGAGTACTTGCTCCCTATTTAAAGCAGGTTGGCACACCTGGGCGTTGTCCCTGGCAATCAAAAGTAGTATCATTTGTCTGACTGTGGGATCGTCTTTGCTTTTATAAGCTAAATGGCAATCTTTTTCCTAATGGACTTCCCACTGCCCTCATGCAGCTGTGCAGACCATGTGTGGTTGGCCAGAGAGGGCAAACAGCCCTTCCCAGCACTCCTGGTTCACCCCAAGCACTGCACACACAGGGAACCCCTGTCCTCAAATCACCCAAAGCTGGAGCTGGGTCTCCATCAGCCCTAGCATAACTTGCCCTTCTAAGGCTCTCAGAGAGCAGATCATTTGACGGTATGTAAAATACAATGGAAACATGAGTGGCCAGGACTTGCTTTGCAGTGAAGATCTTCGAGCCCATGGCATGGGCAGCAGTGCCGGCCTGGTTTATGGCCGTTGTAAAGCCTACGTGGAAAGTCACCTGACGTTGGTGGCCTAAGACAACTGTGGTTTATCGCACATTGTTTTCCCTTTTATTGTTCTTCTCCAGGAACATGGGGCCACCTGAGATTTGCAAAATGCATATTCTGCGGTGCCCAGCAGACCTGCAGTGGGCTGAACTGACACACATGTATTGACCGACGGAACTGTTCAGTTTTACAGCAGCTGAGGATTTAGTTTGCAAATCCTGTAGCATGTTAACTATGTTATCCTTGTAACTTTGTTGTCGGATGATCCTGTAGCTCCCTGGGAAGGTGACTGTATTCACCCAGTGCTGTCCTGTGTTCTCCCTGTAGGATGAGCTGGTGGTGGTGAATGAGCTCCTCTTTGGAGAGCTGTTCCAGGCTGCACATTCTGTGAAAGACCAGGATATTCAGAGCACACACTCAGGTAAGCTTCTTTTGTTCCCTTTTTATTTTTTAGTGTCTTACTTTAACCTTAATTTTATATTTATACTTTTGGTACATAATGCCTTTCCTTCTCACTCTGAACATTGCTGTCAGTAATAGTGTAGCTATACAGATGCATTATCCTGGTTGGTATACAACAGTGATTTTAAATCCATAAGGAAAAATCAGAAGTGTTGTTTTGGTGATGAACTCTTTCGTTAGAGTAGAATACAAATCACACAACTCTCAATTTTCTTTACCTCGCTGCCCAGTCCCCTCTGTTCCAGAATTAGCGGTCATTTTTTCCAGCTTATTGCCAACATGCTAAGATTGTGATAAACTTTACAGAAAATTATTTTGGGAGTGGGAGTAGGCAGTCTGAATTTGGGAACTCTGAATTCCAGATGTATTGCAGACTCATTTTACCTTTCTGTTACAAAATTCCTCTGGGACAAACTGAGATTGCCTACAGGTTACTTTTATCCTTTTGTGCTTCTTTCACCTACTTAACCTATTTTTCTGCTTCCTGGATTCGACCATTTAAGGTTATCCAGTCCTTCAAGGAAAGATTCAAATTTCCTAACAGAGATGCCATTGATATTTGAAGCCCCTTATTTCTTGAGAGCAAGTTCCTTTGGGACCTCTGGTCTGCACAGGCTAAACATATGTTGGTTATTTTCAGTGTAAGGGTTAAGGAACTGTCCCAAGAAGCAGAGGCAACACCAGGCAGCTAGCTGCAAACCACCACACAAACCTTCCATTTGTGACATCCCCATTCAAGTGTCTTTTGCATAGTAAAAGCATTCAACAACAAAAATGGGCCACAAGGAGTTTACTTGATACAAGAAATGCCATACATGAGCATCTAGTGAACTGCAGATATGTTTTTAAATGTCACCAAATGTGTGGTTTGAAAATGAATCTGTCTGGAACTGCAAAGCAAGATGACAGATCTATACGGGAAGATGATCTACATTGTTCCTGCTCTAATAGCCAGGCTTCCTCTGTTTCACTGAGATGAGCCTCTTTCATATAATTTCTATGGTAATTTTTCTGTACACAAACTCCCAATTACTACAATATGCGTGTAATTGGTTGTTGTGTTAGTTAATCATATAGCCAAATAATCTCTCCATAAATAAAGCGGGAAGAATCACACCCCATCAATCTAGGAAAACAAACGTAAAGAAGATTTTCTACATAAAGATTTGTAAAAAACACTTCACTCCCTTAGTCTCAAGAAAAGAGTGTGGTCTGCCAGCGATGCTGCTGCCGGGCCCGGCTGTCTCCTACTCTCCTTGGGTGATGGCCAGTGTTTGCAGAGGGATCCTCCTTCCTGGGGATCATGAGGCAGGCTCAGGGAGTATTTGCTAGGCATTAAGAAATATGAGATTTGTTATTTCATTGGTCAATCTACTTCACATTTTGTCTTTTGGAAATGGAAAGAGGTAGATTCAAAAATAACAGGGAAAGAATGAGGAAGCTCCTCTGGGCAGGAACCAGCAGAGAACTGATGGAGCCAGAAGAACAGTAAAAGCAACAACATGAGGGCCAATAGGCCTTTCTCCTTCACACAGGTTATTGATATTTTGTCTTCTTCGAAGTCTCATATCCCCAGAAATTACTCCTGAACCAGCCCTGGCTCCCTTCAGTTCCTTCATATGATGTTTTCTGATAGGAATTTTCAAAGTGCTCTGAAGGATTAAGCTTTGAAAAGTTCTGGCTTCCCTGACAACTTTATAGTTGTAATGGCTCCTTTTTCTTATTTATTTAATTCCCCCCCCCCAAAAAAAAAAAAAAAAAAAAAAAAAAAAAAAAAAAAAAAAACCAAAAAAAACCCAAAAAAAAACCCAGTCATTTTATTTCAAAATAACGGGGAAGGAAAAGTATTGAACCTGAGTTGGATTTGGCAGAGAAAGACAAGAGGGTGAGTGGAGGAGCGTAAGCATTGCACAAGAAGCATGAGTTAGTACATCTGCCTGTGAAACAGTAGTTTTCCTGCAGTGCTCCATACCCCACTGACTATCAGGCAAAAACCCCCAAGCAGGTATGCACTGTTGCACTGAAATATGCTGTACACGTCGAGTGACTGTATCACTCTCCAGAGCTGCACCCTGCCACAGGTTGTGGGTATGTGCTGGTTTCCCTGTACACAGGAGCATTCACCTGCACTATTTCACCCCTCACCACCAGTACTTCTACCTACCCTTGGAAATTTCCTTCCTTTCAGGTGGTGGGGAAGCCTGGGCTTCCACTCCTGCCTCCTTCCAACAATACACCCTCTGCTCAGCCACTGATTCCCAAAATCAGTGTCCATTCTTACAGCCCCTTAAATGTCAGGTAGAGTCCTTCCAACTGCGGATCCTTGCATATTTCCCTGCTGTCCTGCTGCTGTGTGTGTAAGATAAGTAGTTCACTTTTCTGCTTCCTCCACTAGGGCAGAGGAGGACTGAGGAGGACTGAGGATGTCCCATGAATTTCTAGACAGCCAGTCCTCAAGCTTTTGTGTGGCATGCTTCAAAAATAGCTTCTCAGTATGTCCAAACTCTCCACAGCCAGCAGAATCAGAGCAACAATTTACCTGGCCTATAGTACCTGTCACATAGCCCAGAACCTCTCTCACACTGCCACTATCTGATTCTTAACCAAGCACCAGCTCATTTGGGACAGCAGATTAAAATCAGCAGTCTGAGGTAACATTGCCTTCAGCCTTATTCCTCTCCAAGGCAGAGACATCTGATCTGGGGAATCAGGTCCTAGATTGCCACTGTCAGCCCAATATACTAAACAAAAATAACTCTAGCTTGGGCTGGCCATAATACAGAACTGTAGCAGTCCCAGCTCTAAATCATAAGTTGTCCTTGCTTTTGAGGGCAGTGACAACTGAAAAAGGATAGGAAAGGTGACTGACAGTAGTGACATCTTTAAGCATCCTGATCTTTGCAATGTAGTATTTCTGGGACTGTCTGACATTGCTATTAATTATTGTTCAGGAACATAGGAAATGATGACATTGGACTGGAAAAAGTTTCCTACTTCCTTGAAAGTAGAGCCTAACTGCTGCATTGAGAGATAATCAGTAACAAGTTGGAAGTATCCTTAAAGAACTGCCTATTTAAACATCAAATTATCCTCATGTTTAAACAGCACTCCCTCCACTATAAATAAATTTCAGCCCTCAAATTATAGGATATAAAGAGGAAGAAATCTATTCCATTAGATCTGCAGGTCTGCAAATGTGTATGTGTAAAGTTATGCACAGGAGTATCCCCATTGAAAAGCTGTGCCTGTGCCTGACTGTGTCATGACTCATCCTCTTCCAGCTGTAGCCATGCTGGGCCAAGGCAATTACTGTCTTTCTCAAGTCCTAAGAGTCTGTGTAACCAGTACTTCAGCCTGTCCTGTTAACACACGAATGTTTCCTACTATTTAAAACCCTTTAAGGGACTTGCTTTGACCTTTTTCCTGGAAAGATATGTCCATGGTCTAGTAAGCAGCACTAATAAGACAGTTTTCACATACTCAGCCAGAAGTTTGGGAAAAACATTCTGTCCTCTCACTCAAATTCCCAGAACAAATAATAGCTTTTTTTTTTTTTTTTTTTTTTTTTTTGTGTACCTGTGCAAATCTGAACTATCTCATAGAATAATCTGTTTCTGCGTTAAAGTGTGCATTGTTTTGCCTAGTTGATGCTTTGTTCTCTAGTTTTGGTTAAGCTTTAATGCTGTGAATGCCTAATGACATCTTATACTATACAAGCAACACAAACAGTATTGATTGCAAACTACCAACAGCCTAAACCAAAGAAAGTTACTGACCTATATTTTTTGCGTTTTAAAAGAACATTCAGATTCTCATTTCAGTGAAGATTCTCAGTCCTTGTCATGGGTTCAGCAGTAGCAGTTATTTTTCTCCTTCTTAGTAGTTGGTGCAGTGCTCTGTTTTTGACTTGTGGCTTGTGAACAGTCTTGATAACACCAATGTTTTAGTTACTGCTTAGTACATTTTGGTCTGGCCAAGGTCTTTCTGAGCCTCATACTCTGCCAGGGAGGAGGGGAAGCCGGGAGGAAGCAGAGACAGGGCACCTGACCCAAACTGA
>JANRGW010042338.1:18406-42092 GCA_024733675.1 Psilopsiagon aymara
CGAGTGGGCTGCCCGCGAGGCTGAGGCGCTGCCCCAGGGGCAGCGGCTGCCCCGGGGCGCCTGAGGGCGGGGCGGTGCTCCCGCCTGCCGCGGAAGAGGCTCCGGGCCCCGGCGGCTGAGGGAAAGGAGGGTCCGGGCGCGGGGCAAGGCAGCGCCTCAGCCACTCCTCAGCCCTTATGCCACTTGGCAAAGCAGGTAGCGAAGCTGATGGGCCCTCGGCTGTAGGGCAGGAGGTTTCAAACGAGGCGTACAGTCAGCCGAGGAGCTCGGTCTGTGCGTTCCTCTCTGTGAGCCAGTTTCACAGTGCTTCAGATGCTGGCGTCTGCACTGCGGAGACTGTCAACGACAAAGCGCTGTTTTCAAGCGAATGCAAAGCTTGTGAAGGGGCTTGGATGGTTCTGGAACCTGCAGGTGCACTGCCAGCAGCATCCCAGGGAGCAGACCTGACAGACAGCAGCTCCTGAAACTTCCCTTAACTGCTGGGACTTTGCGGATGGCTCCTTGGCATTCAGCTCCCCACAGGAATGAATGCCTCTGCCCCTGGCCTGACACCAGTTTGAGTTGGACATCAGAAGGTGTGAGCTGAACTGTGACCACTGTGTTAAGCCAAAACTATTGAAGGGCCTCATTTTAGGATAAATAGTCACCATTGAGTTCAACTCTGCTGGAAGATAAGTTTGAAGTATTTAAGTTTTAGCTAAGAGGTATTTTCATCAGTAGTGATAGATTTGTCCATTTTGTGCCTCCCCCATCCCTGGGAGCATTGAAGGCCAGGTTGGAATGGGCTTTGAACAACCCCGTGTATTGGAAAGTGTCCCTGCCTGTGGCAGAGAGCTGGAATTGGATGGTCCTCAAGGTCCCTTCCAACCTGAATCATTCTAGGATTCTATGATTTGCAGCAAGTATTTTTTCTATGGATGCGAACCCCTATCCATTGTTTTCCACTGTACTCGTGTGTAAGCTGAACCTTGGAAATGGATACAACAATTTGTGTTGTTTTGGTAAGAGTTAATTAACTCCTGCAATCCTGTATTCTGAAAATGAAATTGTAGGGTTATGCTTGCAAACAGTCCAGTCAATAATTGAGTTTGTCCTCCAGGCACAAGCTTTATCTAAGAGATCTTAAAAAGTGCATCTTTTTGACTCATGGAAGGTCTGCAGCATAGCACCACACAGCGTTCGCCTTCCTCTGGGGAATACTCGGCACTCCCCGCTCTCCCTAATATAAACCATTCAAATTTGAAAGCCTCTTCCTGATAGAGCCAAAGCTCTTCATCCCACAGGCAGTAGCTTCTCAGAGAGCATGAAGTGCCTCAAAAAAGTAGAGCAATCAAAAGTTCATTCTGATTCAGAGTAGACTCCAAATTTTAAGACTTCTGAGCCTGCAAGGACAGTGGTCTGTCCCAGTAAACATACTATGTTTATCAGCACGATTACACTAGTGTATCTATGTAAGTTAGTGCATCTAAATGCTTAGCTGTTCAGTGGCATTTTACCTAGGTCTTGGAGACCTGCACCCGCCCCACTGACCACTGGCTACCGATCTCCAGCAAGAGACTGCCAGAGCCTGGCTGCAAGGGGCTTCCTGTGCTTCCGGGTGCCTAGCAGGCCCCAACTGAAAGCAGCATGAGCACACCTTAAGTAAAAGTGCAAACCCACATAATTCTCATCAGAAATCTATTCAGCAGCAAAACCAATTCATTTCTACAGAAATTCTGGAGTGCCAGAAATCTGCATTACTGAGTAGAATAGTTAACAACAGAATCGAGAAACGCACAGTGTAATAATGACTGAAAATAAGCTGTACATAAAGCTCCTGCGTATGACTTGGGGGAGGTGGCAAGGACACAGAAACTTTTACTCCATTACACTGTGTATAAAGTGAGTGCAACATCCCTATAAGGTAGAAATGCATGCAGAGGGTAAGTGGCAGAATCTCCCTGGCATTCTCCAGGCTACTGAAAAAGAGTACAAAGAAGGAATATTTCCATGGAGAGGTAGCAGAGGAGATGCAATTATTTATCAAAAAAAATAAAAATACTCCTTTGTTTATTTCCCAGCGAGTCATCCATGTCTTCTAATTACTCACTACAGACTTAGAGGAAAAGCTAAACTCCAGAAAGCGGCCTTGGATGTAGGCTCCAGTACACTCAAGCACAGTTCCAATGAACAGGTCACGCCTACGTGTCACAAACACAGGCAGAGTGCCTGTACGTACCAGAGATGCCGTACGTAACGTGTCACACAACATGCACACCGCAAAGTTTAGTTCAGCTTTATTTTCCACTGTAGCGGTTTTCGAATGATACATCATGCAGTCTGCCAGTGTATCCATCCATCTGAGATAGAATTTTAGAACGAAGATAAAAGACTTATCTCCATGGGATGGGGGAAGAGGGTTTGGGTTTGCTATCAAGAGTTTAATATATTTCAGCATCATTTGATGCAATGGCAAAAAATTTCCCCTTGTTACCAACAAAACGTGTCCACAATTTATTTTTTTCCTAAATTGAACACTACTGTAAAGATACATAGAGCCCAGAGAATACACATCTGCAGTACACATTACACACTTTACAAACTAGACAGGTATAATTTACAGAATGCTTCAACCCCCGTGGTTCTCCCACAACAAAAAGTGTTTCAATGGACAATATTGTGAGAGCGAGAGAGGAATGGGTGGATCAGTGTCCCATCCTGCACAGTGGGTGTTGTCCAGTGCACTTTACAGTTCAAACGGGCACAGTGAGGATGGAAATCAAAGCAAGGGTCGATTAAGATTATCCTGCCAATTTGGGCATTTTTTTCCATTTCCAATTGACATGTACTTCATTCTTGTTTAAACAAGGCCTCTCTCTTCCGGGAATGGAAATCTGATGAGGCCTTTTCTTTCCTTTTGGACCTTCATCACCATTTATTCAAATAAGACAATGTTCAGCTTACAATATTTTATTTATAAATATTTCAGGCAGATGTGTATATTTGTCCATTCTGCATTATAAAATGAAATACAAACGTTATTCTTAAGGTTCTGTAAGCAGAAACTATTGTAGTATAATTTTACTGTGACTTATATTTCAATTTGCAATATATTCAGGATAATCCACTCTCACCCTTGCTGAGTTAAGTCCAAACTTAAAAACGCATCAGCCAAGATCTTTCCAGGTTTAAAACTTTCCTTGTTTTAGAGAAAGCAAGTTGATGAAATGTGAACTCAAGGACAAACACAAATTATTTGAACATAAACACAAGATATTTGAACATATCATTAAGAGAAGCTCAAGTGAGCAGGAAATACATTTAATTACTAGCAAAAAGAACAATATGCACTTTAGTTCCATCTGAATTACGTCTTCCATTCGTGTATGGTATTTCCACCAAAACTTATCCCATGCATGACATATTAGATGTGAATTTGATTTGCGCTATACAAATACAACTTTAAAATCAGCCTAGAAAATATAACACAGCATTCAAATAGCAAAGAAAGTCAGAGAGCATCAAGTAGTGGAAATAGCAAGATACAGGTTTTGATCTCTGCAGAGATGTGGTTTTCATTTTTCTATACAAAATGTGTAAGACTTAAAAATGGTACAAAAGTTGAATATACAATACGCAATACAAACTTAAGTTGCCTAATTAAAATAGGCTTACAAACCAAGAATCTATACATAAGCAGAGGAAGTTCAATTGACATCATTTCCAATCAAGTAAATATCTTCTGTATGTCTTTTTCAGAACTTAAGCCTAAGGCATCTTCTCAGCATTTCAGTTATAGAAAGTCTTCCTGCAGTCTTGATGTAAAAGTTAACTTGGAGAAACTTACATTATTTTAGCTAGATGAACTGACTGGCTGATCAGCACTAGCACAATTAAGAGATGTCAAAGCTAACTTATTACTCAAGCTGAAGAAAGCTGTCTAAACTGCTGTACATAATTAACACTGATGGTGGCAGGAGTTTAATACATTTTTTTTTTAAGCTAATGCTGCATCTACAATATACTTCCATATCAAACTTTGAATTCAAGATAGAACAAAAGTTTTATTACAGTACAAAATCTCTGACAGCAATTCAGTTTGGTATCTTCTCCCAGACAACCGTTTTAGAAGCAAAACAAGAGGACTGTTAGTTCATAGTAGAAATTTCAGCTCTGAATAGCTGATAAGATAGCACAGAGTAGTTCTGAATTAGAGATTTTATTGAAGATTGCATACGGCAGGTTCACAGTTCATTTTCTGGCAGTGCACATGCACGTAAAGAAAGAAAATATAAAACTTCGGAAAATACAAAATAAATTAAATACATGCAAGTTTGCAACTTCATTAAATATTTTTAGCAAAACGCTCCTCAAAATAGTGCAGCATTAAAAAAAAAAAAAAAGTTAAATTAAGTCCAACTTACTTTGCAACAACCTAAATAATTTCAGTAGAAAAAAAATACCAAAAGTCAATTCACAATCTTTCGAAAAGCTCTACATTAACTAAGGTCTATGTCTACTAACAAACACATTCAGAAATGTAAAAAGAAATAAATAAGAGCAAACCTCTGCAAATAAAGACTAGAGGGCTGTGCTTGGCCATGACCTTCCTAGACTCCATGCTTTGTTAGGACGTAGTGGTGCATACTACCCACATCTGAACCAGGACAGGTGTGTGCAGCACAGAAGTGGTAGGCAGGGAGTAGGAGCAGGAGCTTCTGCCTGCCAGCAGAACCTTCCCAGCATGATTCCAGTGCCCCCTTGCTGAGAAGATGGAGAATCTTTACTGGCATGAAAGAGATCCACGAAAGGCAAGCAGTCTCATCCTCATCTCTGTGAGAATGAGAGTACTATCAGTAGGACGACTTGCATATGGTAACTTAGAAGGACATTCTTTTCCTCTTGCAGTCTGCTCTTCACTTCCTAACAAAAGTATTCCAAAATTTGGTTTGCAAAGGACAGCTCAAGCATAAAACTCTTGCCTCCTTTTGGAATCTCTAATTTTTTTAAGGTAGGATCTGGAGTTTGTGGGACATTTATATTTTTTTGTTTCTTTAAGGTAGCATCTGTTCTGGTGGGGGACTGTTCACTCACCAGTATCTGAATTATGGTGTGAACAGATCAGGGCTTGCTGAAGGCATGTAGGAAGGGGAAAGGGGGTGGAGGGATGCTTGTCTACTTTTCCAAGACAAGATTTCTACAGCATTCTGAAAGCCTTCAAAACTTCATAGAGAACAATGCTTACAAACACATGGCTAGTCATTACACTCCAGGAAACCCCACCACCTTAGGAAGAACTACGACCTGATCTTAATTACAAGATAGGTCACACAGATATACTCATGTAACTACCAAACTTCGAAACCTAGATCTATACTAACAGATTTCTCTGCATCCCATTTGATCTTTACCAGGTACTGCAATAAAGGTTATTTTATACAGTCCAAAGATTTTATCAGGATATTACAAATGGTTCTTTGGGGAAATTTACTTCTGAAAATGTAAGCGGTAAAATTAAATCATATAGCAGCACATTTTCATCCCCTAAAAATATAAAATAATATGTATATTATACAGTAAATCAGTCATGACAGCACAATCACCTGCCTTTGATGGCACTTTGTCTTTGAATAATTAATTCTTTGATGCCAAAAGTCAGGATTTACTGATGCAAAAGAAGACTTTGAAAAAGCATCTATCTGAGTGTAGAAGCCCCAACCTAACAAGCGCCAAGGGGTCAAACACAGTCAGTGAGAGATTCTGAGTGGCAGACTTCCTATCATTACTTAGATGGTTATGTTAAATACATTGTACAAGTATCTGTAGAAGAGTTGAGCTGGACACTTCTGTACACGTGTAGATCCTATGAAGCTCAAAATACCTGGGACCAGTGCAGTGCAGATGGTTGTAGGAAGCGCAGGATGAACAGGACATGGATCGGGTTGAAGAGGGGAGAAAAAGAAACTAGTGACTTAATGACAGTCCTTAACATGCTAAGTGGAATTCACCTGTTGAAAGAGAGAAAGAAAGAGAATGATGATGAGTCATTTTGAGACTAGAAAGTGGATACGCAACACAGCAACTCACCTACACCTACGCTTCACAGAAACGTGATGCGCAGCAACCAAAGAGCCACCATAACAGTGATGAAACAAGTGACGTGAAGCACAGTTTTAACAATTTATGAAATTAGGGTCTTGGTTACTAAGTCTTGGAGAGGAATTCTGTCAGATCTACCTTTAAAGTTTCCAACCCACAAATTGGCAGTCATAATTCTCTTAATGAAATTCATCCTTTGTCTCCTGTAGCACAGTGTTGTGTTCTGCATAAACACTATCTAAAGGTCTAACTTTTTTTTTGCTCTTATCTGTCTGTTCTTTTAATGGGGTTCTTCTCTCCACTGGTTGCTACTTGGCTGTGCTGAAAAGCAGATGTGTGCTTATCTTACAAAACAAGTAAAGAAAGTAACTGCAGTTGAGTTTGAAAACTTAAGATAAAATGAAGGGATGAAAAAATATGAATACAAAACAATGTTCTATATGTCTGCTGACCAAGAGGTACTTTCCTTGTGTACACACACACACATATATAAAAGTATATGTTTACAGAAATAGACTAAAATATTTTATATCTATTATACCAATAATATATTATAAAAATACACTGTATAATTTTATATAACATATATGCACATTTTCAGTAACCTCTGCAATGTAGACAGGGTAAGGAATTATCTTGTAGAGATTTGCAGATGCTCTTTGGCTTAAGTCACTTGTTTAAGCCAGCTATCAGCAATTTGCAATTCAGAACTGTTAACACCCACATTTCTCTTCCATCTGCTGCTGTTATTCATCAAATACTATGCTTTCTGGGGTAGAAATCATCTCCTTATATCATGCACACTGCAGCTGGGCAACATGGCCCAAATTGGCTGAAGTCTGAACTTTGTCCTGATTAGTCTCACAGGCTTGCCCAGCCCTGCAGAAGAAATTTTACCAAATATGAGTTAATAAATCATAATCAGTGACCAGTCTAACAGCAGTGTCTATTATCTGTGTTATCTGTACTGTGAATATTGAATGAATGTAAGATAAATTTAATCTCATCCTGGCATAAAGTTCTCATTCCAGAAACAGAGATGTTACATGACAGCAAATATTTTATAGAAACTTCACCTTTATTTCACTGTTGTTAAAGGAATATAAAAATAAGTTGTGATCTAACTCTAGCTGTGTAGGACTGCACAATTCAAAAAGCACGATGTAGTTCTACAGAGCATAGAAATGGCTCAGTGATATTATGGAAATAATCTATATAAAATTTTCTCTGCACAAGTAGTGCCTTTACTAACACTCAGTCCTCTGGGCTTTCATCCAATGAGCTCAGAGATTTCAGAGTATTCTGATATTCCCAAAATCATTTGGCAGCCAAATATTTGCAATTTGCCAATAATCTTCTTAACTGAAGGACCAAAACTGATGAGGACTACCCTTCTTTAGTCGCTGCCCAGCCTTAGCTTACTACATCTTCAAAAGATCTTTCCAGGAAAAAGGAAAAAAAAAAAATTCCAGAACTTGACAGTTTGAAAACCAATTATGAAGTCTAAAACACGGTTCCCTGGAGTAATAATCACAGAATAGAATCATAGAATAACTTGACTTGGAAGGACCTGTAAGGGTCACTGAGTCCAACTCCCATAACATTTCATATTGCCTTACGTATAATATGTAATAGCTAATAAAGCCAGGCATTAGACTGAATCTTGAGCAATAAGGAAACTAGACCTATAAAAGCCACAGTGGAGCACTGTGGTCAATTAAGAGGGAACCCCACACAGACACACTTTTTAAATGGCATCATTTCAATCTGCAGGGATTCCATTTAGTTTTCAGATTCTCTTTTGTAATCTTTTTCAGAAACCAGAAATCTGTCAGTTTACCCAGTTTCTTCCAAGATCTTCCATCTTATTTTTCTGCTACTCCGATTGCCCATGAACTTCTCTGCAACATGTTCCAAGCATGGACTGAATCTGCTCATCCTTGACTGCCCTCAAATCTAAACCTCAGCATCTAAAACATCTGAGCAATACTCTATGCCTTCTGATTACTTATTATTGACCTCCAAAGTCCTACCTTGTTATACACTCATCTAGTTTTAAGTTTATTTATTTGTTAAAATACCTTTTATTAATCTACACTTGTTCACTTGACATATGCCCATACCTAATGTGGGGCCTGTTTGAGTCTGGTATTTAATTTCACAGTAGATGGTGTATTAAGGGCCCACCCAGTTTAGGCAGGTAGCAGGTTTTTTTCCTCACAGAGAAGCTGTTACATGTTTGGAAATATTTTACATGCCTCTTCCCTTTGCTCTTTCATAGAGGTGGGAATGCAGTGAAGCAGATTGGCAAAGGCTATGTCACTTGTGAGATGGAAAGGCCAATTTCAGTTCAGAATGAACTAATGCACAAAAATACTCAGCAAAGACTTGCCCTAATTCATCCACAGTGAAAATATGTTGCTTGCAGCTACAGGGCTCATGGAAAACACAATGAGCAGAAACAATCTGCACAACACAATAACAGCTTGAGTGTGATGTGATGGATGGTTTGCTTGCATGCATGACATGAAACATTCTTAAAAAGAAAGAAAAAGGAAAAAAACACCCAGGAATGCTAAGTGCCTAAAGGAAACCACATACTATCAGAAGAGAGTCATAGAATTAATCCTCAAGGAGGAAAAATACCCCAAACCGAGGACAATTTAGCAGTCCACTGTCTGCTTTTCACAGCCACTCATTACCATCCAACACTCAGTAGATCTGTAACATAAAGTTACCATCTAAAATAATAGCAGATGTAAACCACCTCACAAGTAAGCAGCATTTAAAAGTAAATAGAATGGGGAGAGTACATGAAGCAGTCTAATGGGAACATCTTTCCAGGATGAGATTTTTGCTTAGGAGAAACCCTCAAGCCCCTGCGATTAAAGTAAAATATATGTATTTTTTTTCTGAAGAGAGATGAATAAGAGTGCAAAGCAGAAGAAACAAAAGTTAAGTCTGCCAAATTGTGACACTCAAATTTGGAGAGCTCTGTGAGGCTGCCACGCATGGCAGCTCTACCCCTGTCCCAGGCTGGAATATCACAACATAGAAACATACTCATGTTGCAGAAAGCAGAAAATTATATTGGCAAAAGGAAACTCTGGAACTCTATTTTTACTACATGAGTTTCATGTCCCTATGTGTGAATTTCAGTACAGATTACCAGAGCATTTTCTAAGAAACATTTTAAGTGGTAAGTCGTTAAAACAAAACCTCTCATCAGCAGCATGCAAATCATTCTAACAAGGCACTCCTTATTAAGATTACTAATTTCCACAGTTAAACTATCAGCAAACTCCTACTACAACTAGACAAAAATATTGTGGGTCTTCTAAAAGCAAGACTGAAATATAAGAAAAGTAGGTGATCAAGAGAAGAACAGATGAGTAAGTTACTGTGGTCTTACTTCTCGTCTATTTGGTGTTGTGATAGTAGGTGGAGTTTGACATTCCTCCCCCGCGGATGGCATGGACAGCCGTTGGAGAAGACGCTGGGTAATGACCAGGGCGGATGGGCTTGGCTGCAGAGTAAAAAGTAGGAAACCAAACAAGACATTTAGCTGTCATACGAGGTTTTCTACCTCTCCTCTAGTACAAACCCCATTGTTTCCAAACAAGGAGCCGTGCTTGGCAGAGTAGTCTGCAATTTAACTCCGTGGAACACAGCATTCCCTTACCTTGGCCAATAAGAAATACATTCATTTTCTGCTCGTGACAGGGCCGTTTTGCCTTCCCATGCATGCCCCTGTCTCTGCAAAGATTATGGATTGTCTATACAGCAGACGGAAGTCGGGACCCACTTGGTGGTCAGTGAGGTACCTTCTATGTTCAATTTGACTATTTATATCATTCCAGAAGATGCTGAGAAAAAGCTGTCAATGGGTTTCTACAAGAGGCAGCATACAGCAGGAAATACTGTGTGCTGCCTAATTCTCTTTCAGGTTTTAAGACGCTAGTTTTAAACTATCCAAAACAATATCCTTCTACTTCATCAATTCTAAAATATCACTTAAAAAACTGCCCCATATTAAGCACCATTTGATTGTATGCATGCATTCAGATTGCACCACAAACATGTATTGAACATCTGAATTATATAGGAAGTTATTTGACTCTTCAATAACTAAATTAAATCACAAGGAGGAGTAATCAGGGAAAAGAGAGGAAAGGACAAGGTCCCAAAAGGCAAGGAAAGAATGAAAGCGGGAGAGTATGTGGGGGAGGAAGAAGAAAGTGAGAGACTAATCTAAAGAGACAAGTTTTCAGGTCACTAGAAGGGCACATAAGACCCATTATGCCATTTATTTACTGAGTTAAATAGCAGAGGCTTTTTAAACCTTAGGTGGGGCAGATTCTATTAAAAAGTGAAGTCTTTGAAGATTCCTGTGCAACAGAGGAGAAGTAGATCCTGTGGTGTGCCCTGGACTGCTGCTTTCAAAGCTCTTTCTATTTAAACATGAGCAAACAGACCATTCAGCAAACCATGAAGTATGTGAGCAACCACTAACTCTTTAGCTCGATGTCCTTACCAATTTGAGCAGAGTGTGCTCTCCGTGCCATGTTTTTGGCTCTCACAGCTTCCTTAATGCGATCTACCTCCTGCTGGTACCGCTTGCGATCTCGCATGGCGTTCTCCTTGGCCTCCTTCAGTGCGCTCTCCAGGGCCTTAACTCTCTCTGCCGTAGCTCTAAGTCGTTTTTCCAGCTTAGGAAGCTCACAACGAAGATCTGCATTATCACGTACCAACTACAAAGAGAGAAGTTTCAAAAATATCCTTTGGGAAAGGTTGCCTTACAAGGAGAGACAGAAAACACACAGATGCCTCTTCACACCTTATACACTGCAAATAAAACAGTTTTCTTCCAGAAACAACTGTAAAAAACTTCTGTCAAAGCAAGACTTATTTTTAATCATGCAGTTCATTTGTCTAGCTGAGGTACAGTATTAAATTTTACAGAAAGATGTAAGAAGAAATGGGTTTATTCCATTCAACAGAATTTCACAGATCTGATCTCAGAGGGTGAGGGCTCCAAGATAAACTCTGCTACTGCAGGGCACTCTACTACCACACCTGCTTTTCCAGACTTCAAGAGCAATTGCAGCAGAAAGTCTGTGTTTTTTCAGACCATGGAAATCATAGAATCATAGAACAGTTAGGGTTGGGAAGGACCTTAAGATCATCTAGTTCCAATCCCCCTGCCATAGGCAGGGACACCTCCCATTAAACCATATCACCCAAGGCTATGTCCAACCTGACCTTGAACACCAGCATTTCACAAATACTTGACCACCTCTTTATTTCAAAACAGTAATGCTTAAATAGGTCTACAGACAACACTGGGTATCATGAAAAATTCATTGTCTCCAGTGCTTATGGTATTCTTACCTACTTGTTCCCTATTCAAGTATATGAGAAAACTGGAAACTTTGATGCCTCAAACATTGCTAAGAAATTACTTTAAGGCCTAGAGCTATATATGCAACTTTGAATTAATGGACTTCCTCAATTAAATACGAACCTGAGCAATGTCTATCAATTATCAGAGTAAGCTCTAACTTTACATGCAACAACAGCCAAGAGAGAGAATTAAGGTTTTTTTTATAAATAAAAACCGCTGCAGTTAGAAAATCTAATACATTTTCTTCTGAACAGATTATTCCACTACCAGAAGTCAACAGAAAACTGTTGCAAAGGAGTGATTCTCACTTGTCTGGAGTGAAGGGAAGAACATGGTTTAACAACCACACTAATAATATGGTAAAGCAACAGCACATACTAACACTCACACATTGTTTGACAAATCAAAATGTTTTACACCTGCTAGTCCGGGCTTTGTGCCAGAAGGACAACACAAGCTAAGCTAAAAAAAAAAAAATAAATTGTCACAGTGTGTTTTTTCTGCAAGCGTTGAACCCTTGTTCTATTCAATAGTTCTAATACGAAATAACAGCAAGATGATATCACATTCAGGTCAAGTCCACTGTCGCTTTTCCCTCTACATTTATTACAAGATGTGGACTCCTAGTTGGCTTTGAGTAAATTACGCTAATGAGAACGTTAAAAATCCGTATCTGAAAACCCAGCAAATGTGTGAACTGAGTGCAAATAGGCAGAACAGTAAAGGGAAAAACATTCCTAAGATGTCCCAATTTCCACATTTAGAAACTAGGTCTTTAAACCATCTGTTCCCTGGGAATTTCAAAATACTGAACCTCAGTGGACACTTGTCACGGTCCTGCACTGCTTGTTTTTTTAGCACTTCCACAGGATAAATAAAGCAGATCATGGAGAGCACTGTGTGTCACTAATAACAGTTTGAAAAAACTGCTCCAGAGAATGTTTTGTCACTATTAAAAAAACAAAACAAAATCATCTTTACTATTTTGTGCTCTGCACCCAAACAGTGGGGGACACAGTTCAAAAACACTAACACCTAAGAGGAAGGTGGAAGCATACATATTGGATGAAATAATCCAGTTGTATCTGACAAGGTGCTACCGAGATATACATATATACATATATATGTACACACGTGTACACACCATTAATACATACACACTGCTGGTAAGCAGAGGGAAGGCTCTTTCCTTGGTGTATACCCACAACACTTGCCTACTACACATTCCCTCCAACCCACATTAGCACGGTGGGTATGGAGGTTGAAGGCCTCTCCATTGCCCTCATCTCTCTGAACAGCTGTATTCAAAGGAAACAGGCACAACAACATGTGAAAGAGGGAGGAGACAGAAGTAGACCTGCCCAGAAACCACCAACCTCAGCATTCTGGGGAGGCACTAGCCTTTAAGCTGCACATAAAACCTCTGTTTCTTTGCTGTCATACTTCGCTGGTTGACTCCCCTCAAGTCACCTCCAAGAGTGCCTCTAAGAAGCTTTAGACCAGAAGTCAAAACTGTGGATACACAATTCATCCAGAAACCAGCACACAAGGTAATAACAAACACATTATTCTGTTGTTTATGCATTACACCAATACAGTGACAATTAATCTTGCCAAAACTGCTAGAGTCCATTTTCACAGAAAACAAAATAAGTGTTTATTTAGCACATTCACAAGAAGTACAAGTAGTGGGAAGAGCACTCTCGCATCAACTTCTAATGCCAAGAATTTTAGTTGAGAACTGTAGGTATCATTTCCTCAAACAGTACTTTCAAAAAATACCCCTTTAAACAGAAAAAAAGTATATTTTGGGGGGGACGGAAGGATGGTGGGAGGGAAGGAGAGATGGAAGGAAGGATGCAGAGCCCCTACCTGTTTGTGAACCTTTGTAAGCTGTTCCAGGTTGTTCTCAAGAAAGGAAATTTTCTGTTTCTGAGCAGCACTTCCACCTCCATCATCACTATCGAGTTCAACACTCTGCACAGGAAGACAACAAGAAGAAGCTCAAGTCTTTTGTGACTTTAAGCTTCCCAAAGGCAGAAGAGCCCTCCAGAGCCTCAAATTAAAAGAGAATTTATTTTACCTGCTCATTTGATACTTAAAAGCCACTTTCCCCACAACACAAAAAATCAACTCTTCTTACTAAGCAATTACTGAGGGATCCTGAATTGGAAAATCATAGATTTTAGTGGAGAAACCCCGTTTTCCCTCTTTTTTTTTCCCTCTCCTGGAAGACATTTTTATGTAATATGGGTTTTCAACCTTAAAAAAATGGTATAAAAACTCTTCCCCAAAACTACTCTAAAGGACTGAAAAGCATTGTGAAGCCTTTGTCTATTTATGCTGCTTCAGACTTCTTCAAAGGTTAAAAATACATTAATTTCTGCCAAATAGTAATTTGGCAGGAAAAGGCTACTAATCACAAGCCTACAGAAAGAAAGGGCCACAGCATTCAGGGCAGCTTTAGTGCAAGTTACACTGAATAATTTTTGGTACCCATTAATATCACCTTTGAGAACTTTGTAACTGATCTGAATTGGACTGGTTCATTTCACTTACTCACCAGGACTTGTCCTTCACGAATTAGGACCAAATAAAAGCTAATAAACATCACAACAATTTTAATCTTATTACTCACTATTACTGAAAAGGACAATATCCTTTTTTGTAACAACATGTGCTAAAAGCTTCCAGCATATCACAAGAATACTACAAAAAGGGTTAAGACTTTGATCTAAAAGAATATATACAGTCTTACTTTTTTAACGCGCGTCGTAAGATCTTGGACAAACAGTTTGCGAAGGTTGTGAAGAGTCTGAAGTTCTCTTGCCTGGAACCAAAATAATAGTAACAAAAAAAAAAAGGCATAAACCTTTTTAAGATGCAGTTATAGGAGCTAGTGGATAGGCTGGTGTAAAAACTCTCAGATTTGAGTCAATAATAGGTAAAAGAGCTCTGGATTCATTATCTAGCAAATGCATTAGCCTGCTCTGAATGCTTACTCACAGGCACTTAGGATGTTTAAGTGCACTTAAGTGCTTTTTAAGTTTATGGCAAAACCTCAGGCTTTCCAAGTTTCTTTTTTCACATGCACCAACTTCTTAGGCTCAGCAACCTTACTCCAAAACCCTGCCCCTACTACTCCCAGCAGGAGGGAAGCACTAATCCATGTGTAGGGAAGGAAACTATGTGGCTAGGCAGTTCACTCACCTCAACCCCATATTGCACCAAAGCCATACTGTCTTTCCAAGTTGGTAAGAGCAACTTTAACCTTTTCATTTTATGCTTATCCATTCACAAACTGGAATTTAAATAAATTTAAATAAATGAACATCCCCAACTCTCTCAGCCTCCCCTCACAGGACAGGTGCTCCATCCCTCTGATCATTTTTTGTGGCCCTCCTCTGGACCCTCTCCAACATGTCTGTATCTTTCCTGTACTGAGGACTCCAGGTGGGGTCTCACCAGATCATAGTAGAGGGACAGAATCACCTCCCTCAACATATCAGTGATGAAGACTTCGATGAAAAAAAGCTCAATAAAGTGTAATTAAGACATACCACTGTTTCCTCCAGCCCCTTAAGATCTTCTCTTGCTTGTTCCCTTTTATCATTAAGCAGTCTAGAAAGATCACAACATTGAATACAAATAAAAAATGCTGAAATCATATAAGCAGAAAAGAATCAATCAACACTCAGTTTAAGTAGAACATCTGCAGATGTAAGCAAACTGTACATCCATTTGCATCTCTAATTATGCTTTTGACTGTCCCAAAAATGCAGCTTTCTCACACACAATGGCTGAACCACCATCTCCATTTTTTGTGTCCACTCATGAAATTTTTCTCTCTCATTTCCAGAAAGAGAAAAGGCTTTTATTCTAGCATCCAATTTATTACTTAGAAAACAAAACTCCAAAACCCCACTTCACAACTTCTTTCTTACTGTTTTTGCTGTGCATTAAGGAATGAGGGATTGCTATGATATTTCATAAAATAAGATCTCTAAAAAAATACTTTTTACAAGTATCAAACCCACTACTGAAAAGCCTATGATATAAAAATGTGGAGTAGTTGGTAACCATTTATTAGCACTGCACGTTGGCTTTGTTACTGAAATGAACATTTCAGTGTGAATATTTCAACACAAATGCCTCTTTCTAGCACATCGCCCTTAGACACATTAAGAAATAATATTCAAGGATACCAGATGAGAAAACTATTAACTTACATAAGCTTTTCCAGTTTTATTTCCCTTTCCTGGTCCTCAGTTTTTAATTTATCATAATCAGCACTCAGTTTCTCTTGTTCCAATTGAAGCTTCTGATTCATACTAGAACACAAAAGAAAAAGTCAGTACAGCTCAGTCCTGAACCCCATAAACAAGCATGGTAAATCTACATTTAAAAAATGGGTTTAGACAGAGGAAGGAAAAAAGTGGAAAGAAATTAGGCAAAAAGAATTTGAAGAACAGCATTTAAAAGTGTTGGGAGAATTAAATTCAGTGGCTTGCTTCCTTTATCATAATGGACATAAACTGTTCTTGCCATTTTTCTGTCCTGCTTTCTCCTGTTTCTCATTTTATTATTAGTGTTTGGCCATATAATAGATATGATAAAAGAAGGAACATTACACATTAAGGTTGCCCAGATTTTATGAACACTGACAAAAAGAAGAGTACAGGAGCAAAGAACACAACTTTTCAAGTGCTGGAGTATCTGTATAACAGAGTTACATTGCTGTGTCAGGAAGAAGCATTAAGAGTGTGAAAATTATATATATTTGGGTCACCCGGATTCTCAAAGCCTGTGGCTGGACTCGCTCTTATATGAAGCCCTAAAAACCTTCATATTTTAAAACCTGTTCTCTTCAAAGCTTCTCTTACCTACATTATTCTGTTTTTCTCTTGATAATTTTATAGACTTGTTAAAGCTCCATAATAAAAAACCAAGCACTACACTTATTAAAATAATGCAAAATAATTAGAGAGTTGTCTGTTGAATGAATGAAAACACTACTTTCTGTAAGACACTGAAATATATCGACATCAGTTAAAACCAATAAAAAAACCCAACCCCAGAACATCCCTACAGTATCACAATACAGACAGGAAAAGAAAAAGCAATAGAGCAAGTGAACATACTCTCTGATTTCATCAATTATTTTCTGCTTCTCTTCAATTTCATCCCTCAGCCTGGACAGCTGCTTCTGGTGGGCTTCCCTGTGACTCTCCATCTGCTGCTCCAGTGCCTTCTGCAGAGGACAGAACACATGAAACAGAAATCAAGTATCACAGCTAAGCTTCCATGTCAGCTGAATCAACTTATCTTTCTGCATTTGAGTGAGTCTTATCAAATCAGATTAATTCAGGAATCTGCCTGATATATCTTAAAACTGTACATCTACTCATCCAAGCATTTCATTCAGACAGTTTTTAACAACAGATGTACACCAATTTCTACTAATTTTCTTGAAAAAAAACCTACCCTATGCATGCCAGGGTCTTATATCAAGTGCCAAGAATGACAGTTTTTACCAGTCCTCTATTTCATGTGTTTATTCAGCAAGTAAATATATGTACAGCTACACCTGTGATAGAAGTAAAACTCATTCCCCTCTCCCTCTGATAATTGTTTATCCACAGCCCTGTTATTTAAATTCTATGAATAAATATATCTCAAGTAGTAAGAAAAACTCAATACATCTCTTTAGATTGCTAATAAAAGATTTGCATTTTTTCTTCCAACTGTAAAGAATAACTGTACAACTCTTACTAACTTTAAGTTTTTATAATTGAGGTGAAAGTTCTACAGGGAGCTGACAAACCTCTATCACTATCCTTGTAAAATTGTATTTTTCTTTCAATTTGGAACTCCATTAGAAACACAAGTCACACATTACTGATTAACATTTCATTGCATTCCAAAGGAAGAAGAAAATGCCAGAAAACCGGTTTATATTTCATTATTATTTCTAGGAGATAGTTAGAATTCTTGCCAAATTATTTAGGAAAGTGGCCTCTTGTTTTTAGTACCTGTATTAACCCCAGTACCCTTATTTGCTACTTATTAAATTGACTTTCAGCAGATTTCCACTGGCAAAAAATTAAAGTAACATAGAGGTGAATCAATGTAATTTTTCAATCCTATATAACCGAACTGTTCTCAACGATGTATGCAATATACTGGGTATTATAATTTGGATCTTCGTTTGTGCAATCTAAGGAGCCCAGGCATCTTCAATTCAGCAAACAAACACAGTCCACTGTACCTCTCTACCCTTTGGAACTGGGTCAGCTTAAAAACTGATGCACTTCCCTCACAAGATGTTCAGACTATGACTTAATTTTTCCCGTCATCTGGTCAACAACCTCAACACTAGGAAGTTCTCTGATTTCACATTGTGAAGGTTGCTCAGTTACGTAAGGTTAAGTTTTCTAACTGAGGCTGTCAGCTCTGACAGAAGCTGGAAGTGTTTTCTAAAAGCACGCAACGGGCACAAGAAAACAAAATTACACCCTGATTATCAGCTTAATGAAGGATCGCACTGAGAAATGCCCTCTAAAATTGCAGCATGACATACTACCTTCATCTCCTCTGCATCCTGAAGCCGGGTCAGATGCTCTTTCTCCTTATCCTTGAAACTGACTTCATGCATCTTTTCTGTTTAAAGTCGAAAACAGTTGAGAATTAACTGCACAGTTCCAGGACATGCTATGTTGAGCCATTTAAAAAAAAACCCCACGTAGTAAAGAGGCCCTGTTTTGGCAGAGGGATCAGGGCACACAGCTTTGGAGGGTCACAATCAGTCATGGTTTGCAGTATCCAAGCTGCGACCATACTGCCCAAATCCCCTTCTTTACTAACAAGACACATTTTTTTCAATCTACCCAAAACCTTTCCAACCTATTCTTGTCTCTTTACAAGCCTACTTATTGCAATCCCCCTTGCCCTTTTCACTTTCTGCTGGGAAATGGTGCCTCTAGAACCAGGTCATTTCTTACGAGTGCAGTAGGAAGATCAGGACATGGAATAAAAAAATCTATTCTAAAAGTGTAGGAGGTGTTAAAAAGAAAAGTCTTATCACCACCTGCTGCTCCTGGAGTCAGAGAGGATCCCTTGTGCAGATATCCAGAATAATGTTAAGGCTACAAGGTCACATTGTAATTTTACATAAACCAGGACGTTAGCAATGCCGCAAGAACTGCTTTTTATACATATCATCTTCCACACTAAATCAGAAGGGGAAAAAGCAGCAGTTCTTAAAAAGAAGTCAGCTGGATCCTACATAGGAGCTAGGAAAGACAGATCTTTCACTTGACTCTAAGTGAAGGAGCTTCCTTTTGAACAGGGAAGGGCATTTGCCAGAGGGTCAACTGAAATTAGATGGATGACCGAGAATTTTTGAGAACAGAGACTCAGCAAGAATGACTGGTGCTGTCTGACTAAAGTATTTAGTTGTGTTTTGGTTTTTTTGGTTTTGTTTTTAAATGTCTCACATCATCAAAGGTGAAGCTCTTATTGTTAAGTCTTTGATTCTTTTGAGAAATTAAGTTTTTCTGTATTTTGTGAATGGACTAGGCTGAAAGGGATAATTCTGGTTTTATCTGAAGTGTAATTTACTACAAAGAAGTGCAGTATGTTAGATATTCTGAATCACAATTTTGTCTTCATCACAAAATACTAAATAGGCAATAAAATGTTGTAGAACTACTGCAAATATAGTACCTTAGACAATACTGAATTTTCTAAGATATAAAAGAAATGATAACCACAAAACCAAATGTTGTACCTTGAGCACGCAACTTGGCAAGTTCTTCATTGAGAGAGTCCTGTGACTCTTCCAGCTGCCTTCTCTTCTGCTCCATATTTTGCATGTAGTCTGTAAGGGACTTGATCTTTGCTTCATGCTTTAAAGAAAAAGTAAATAGCAATGAGATGCAAGTACCACAGTTTGTTACCGAGGAATTAAGGTACTGTCCTACGTAAGAGAGGAAAAAGAAAGCTCTCCATATCCAGAGCTGATGACTAGGAGAAGACACAGCAAAAGATCTTAGAAAGAGCTAACAGAACCAAAACAGACTGCATTTTTAAAGGTCCCACTCTGTAGCCCAACACATATACTTAATAGCACAGGTAGTAATTCCGAAACATCATGGGAAGCTCATGACATGGTGTTAAACAAACACCAGTAGTTCAATAAAATCAGCTGAACACCAGGCTTTTGAGGTGGCTTCTGGATGCTTCAACCTGCAGAAGCTCAGATTGACTTGCCCCAGCCATCATGGCAGTTTGTTTCTTCCTAACATCCTTTTGAAGTAGAAGGGCTCATGTTTAAATAGAAAACAGTGGAGAACGTAGTGAAAACTCCAAAAATTGAATTAAAAATTTCTAATTTGGGGCTAAACTTAAGTTATCTGTGAATTATTACATCCTGTTAATAACGCCACTTAAGCAAATGTCCTTCACTATGGCAGAGAGGAGTTGAGACCTCTGGTTTGGTGCCACTGTGAAGATCTTAGAGAGGCGCAATCCCTAGCAGGAACTAAAACAGTTCAGTCAGACCCTCCCCTGGCATTAAGGCCTCCAAGAAGGGAAAGGTGCATGCCTGATTTGCATGCTTTGGGCAGGAGGGGCAGGAGGTCCTCCAATAGTTTCCTAAATCTGACATGAAATTTGTCCAGCTCCCAGCTTGGCTCCAGATGTTTTGGCCCCGAAACAGAGACTGTTGGTATGGCACACAATGGTGATGCACCATTTTATGGATCAGCTGAACACTGTATCTGTGTAATCCTGTGATATGGCATTGCCATTGGCAGTAGCAAGCCACCAGCTTTGAACTGAGTTTGCAGGGCCTCAGGACTGAGGCTTGCCAAGCTTGATCTCTCTTAAGCTCTTCCTTAGCTGTGTTGCTGCTTTTGTTTCCTTTCTTTTTCTTTCTTTTAAACCTTTTCTTTCCTTGGTGGCTTCATAGATAATGTGCATTTGCCCATTAAAAAGATTTTAAGCATAACACCACCTGGCTTCTTCTCAGTTTTAAACACAGGCCTCAATATGCACTCAGATGCAGAACCTCCAAAATGAGAAGACAAGGTGGTCACCTGCTTAAGAGTATTTCTGCTTGGTTCCCTCACCAAGTGAGCATGCAGTACCTGAATAATCATCTCTCAAATCCTAAACCTCTAGTCTCCTGTCTGTAAATAGGTACTGAGGACAACAGTTAGGTCACACCTGTGACAAGCTCTGAAGTTCTCTGTGATTTGAGTGACTATAGTGTAAGGACACAAACACCAACCCCACAGAGGCACCTGGGCTGCCTTCCATTCATTCCTTCACCAGGTCAGTTTAAGCCAGCACCAGGGCTGAAAGAGGCTGTCCCACTGCCTGCTGCTGAGACCTTTATTCCCAGCTCTGTGTTCCTGCTCCTTTCCTGCCAACAGAAGCATGTAAACAGCTGATTTGAAAGTCAAGCCTTAATCTGTGTTATTAATGCAAGTTCCCAAGGAAAGTGAGCAGCACATTTTAGCAGGATGACTTCTTTCAATGGCCATGCCAGCCCAGAGTCTACTTTAAGACAGGATGAAAAGTATATTTTTTACTTAACATTTTTGGACAACCAACACCCTCAGGACTATAGCCTCCCTTTATACTAAAAAAGCATGCTTCCAGCTACAGCTTTTTAAAGTAGAACTTAGAAAAGACATTCTGCTGCAGGAATGCTCCAGGTTTACTCAGACTAACTAGTAGTAAATGAAATACAGTAAACTATAGTGTTCTCGCCTTCACATGTCCATGTCAAAGCAACTGAGCATGTCAAAACAGCTAGCCCCTTCGCATGCAGGAGGCTGCAGAAAGCATCACTGTTTGTAACTGCAACCCTCTGTAAAGCCCTCCTACCATTTGGATATATTGATACCTAGTTATTTTGGTAGCATGCTAATAAACCAGATACAGGGGGGTCTCCAAATGTTTTGATAGTGAATGAAACAATCACTGCTTCCTTTCTCAGGCTGTTTTTAAGTGAAGGTATGAGATACAAATTCATGCTGAGGAAATCACTCAAGCTGGATTTTCCATATTATGCCATAGAATACATTTTGAGATCTACAGCAGGACATGATTTTGCCAGAGAATGTGCTGAAAAACACTGAGGGGGAGGAATAGGAGAAGAGAGAAAAAAACAACAAAACAGACAAGAGAAATACCACTCTGGTTCTTGAAGTCTTATTTCTCACTCTTGGCACACGTATTTCTTGAGGAAGAAGGCAGAAAAAGTCATCAAACTTTGCTGCAAAGGGACAAGGAAGAAGCAAACATACTTGTGAAATGAGGAGCTGGCAAGCTGCAAGCTCCCTCTCGCTGGCATTCATCTTCCTGTTGGAGTCTATCTGGGCACTCTCCAGCTGCTTGCTGCGGTTCACCAGAGACTTCACCTCAGACTTCATCTTGCTGATGTAAAGCCGTGCCATGGTGAACTCCTCCTCAATCACCCCATTCACATCTGCTAACTAAACACAGAGAAGATTGCAGTCTTGAACATGTGATTCTTACAGGTCAGTCAACCCTCAGCAGTCTTCCTGCTGTGAAACTCTTGTCTAGGGCTAGGAAGCTTATGCGAAAGCACAGCAGCCTTCAAGGAGTACTCACAGACCTTCAGGGTCATCTTTAAACATGTCAAACCACTGTTTCTTACAATCTTCATTGATAAGCCTCAAAAGTGGGAAATTAAGGCTCATGCTCACAGCGTGCTTCATCAGTTTAGTGGTTCAACATCTGAAGTAATGAAGCTCACCATCAAGGCAAGAGCTTACTTTGGAGAAACCTTCTCATGTCACCAGCACAGGAAATTTTCCTTTTTTCGAACTGCTAAAAGATGAAAAATATGTTCAAAGTACTCCTTAAAGAACTTTCCTCTTGAAGGATTGTGCTTCTTCAATAAGAAGCTGTAAGACAGACATGGGTCTGGAAATCTCACCTGCAAGAGAAAAGTAATCACTCTCATCTCTAAATATGAGTATCACTCTATTTTCACATCATTTCCTTCCCTGGTTTTCATATGGTGCCTTTTATTTGTATGTCTTTCTCTTGATGGTTTTTCTTCAGCTACTTAATTCATGTAACCCACTGACAAGCTGTGAAGGTTCTCCTTGAGCAAACATATGGCTGGCAACTTCATTTGCTTTTTGCCTTTTTCTGAACACTGCCAAGGGGAAGGTAACACGTGTTGTATCTTCTCCCAAGAGCCTAAAAAATGCAACTGCTTCCAAAACTCTCAGACTGGTCTGAAATTAGACATGCTTTAAGAATATGCTAATTGCCAACAATTTGAAATTATTCTTCCAAAAGCTTCTCAATCTGGCCTTATTTACATTGACAGCTGTCCTATAAAGTGCTGACATCTTAGTTACTATAAAAATTTGTATCAAACAGCCACTGCCTCCAGTTTCAAAGATCTCCTCTTGTAGTTTCTACTACAATGGCCACCAGAGGTTGCTGTAGCATCTAGCAAAGTCTGGTCTTGCGGTCCTGGCATCTGCATAACCACATCAGATGACAGGGATAGTGTCCTCTGCAGTAAGTGCAAGCTGAGGTATCTATTGATTTAAGGGGGCTTTAGCAGGATATCAACAACTCCCAGAGTAAACTCAAAACACTCCAGCCACACATACTCTATTTTAGGTTTGAATATTCAGGAAAGTTCATTGCTCAAAAACTGTGAACTAAAAGCAGGAGAATGAAGTGCATTGCAAAGAATTTACATACATGGTGAAAAATAATTTCTTCATCCAGTTTTAGCAACTGCTCTTTTTCACACAGTTTTAAATGGAGAGATAAGACGGCAATAACATCACCAGGAACATTTTCCTGGCCCTGAAATGTTTCTATCAGAGATGTGCCATTTAGCAATGACCATGCAAGTATCTTCTCAGCATTTTGTTCATATACAACAGGGGAAGTGTGACAGAGTAGCCACCTCCTCTACCGTACCTGTAAACCCAGGAGCCAGACAGAAAGCAAATTTCAAAGTGGAACCAGACAAAATTTGCTCCATCTCCCGGCACGTTCAGGTGCCAAGGTTTCTGCTGCTTCAGCCACCTTCAATCCTGTTCTTATCCTCTTAATTCAGAGGAATCATGGCAGTCAGGTGAAGTTCCCAATGACTGGAAAAAGGGAAATATAACCCCCATTTTCAAGAAGGGGAAAATG
>JANRGW010042338.1:42192-63076 GCA_024733675.1 Psilopsiagon aymara
ATCTTTGTGGGTGACATGGACAGTGGGATTGAGTGCACCCTCAGCAAGTTTGCCGATGACACCAAGCTGGGTGGTTCAGTCAATACACTGGAGTGAAGGAATGCCATCCAGAGGGACCTTGACACGCTTGTGAGGTGGGCTGACGCCAACCTGATGAAGTTTAACCATGCCAAGTGTAAGGTGCTACACCTGGGCAGGAGCAGTCCCAGGCACAGCTACAGGTTGGGCAGAGATGAGATTCAGAGCAGCCCTGCAGAGAACGACTTGGGGGTATTGGCTGATGAGCAAATGAACATGAGCCGGCAGTGTGTGCTCGCAGCCCAGAAAGCCAACCGTATCCTGGGCTGCATCAAAAGGAGTCTTACTGCCATGTGGTATCTAGCACAAATTTACCAGTCCTGGAAATCAGTAATTTTAAAGCATCTTCTGTTCAGAGACATGCATGGAAGTGTGGGCTCTTTGGTGAAGCCAGCCAGCGCTGAAAGGTCATAAGCACCAGAATGCAGAAACCATAATTTCTGTGCAGCTGTTTTGATTCAAGAGCCCTGAACAGCCACCAGCACAGACCTCTGGCTTTGGGAATTGTTCACCTTCAGCTACACAATAGTTTTAGGACAAGCTTTAAATAAAAAGATAGCCAGCCAAAAGCCAAATCTCACCAATATAGATTCTTCAGATTCTGGGAATCATGTTGGCTGGTCATGCCAGGTAACGAAGGAGTAAGGCTACATGTGTATGGTTTGGGGGGAAACTCAGTTCCCTCCATTAAAAAAATGCATAAACACCCAGATAGCCTGCAGTAATCTGACCCCAATCATGGAGCTGGGAATAAGAGTGGCAATTGTGCGCACAGACACTGACTGACCATCTCTGATCCAGACAAAGACTTCTTCAGTATTTTACTCTGGTTCTAGCCAGGATTTAACAGCAGTGTCCTGGGAGAAGGACATATATCACATTTATTCCACATCAAGTATTTTTATATTGCAGGAGGTGGGAGGGGCAAGCAATAAAGGTAGCCAACTTACTGTTTTAACATCGTTAGTACCAATGATGCCTCCAATCTCTCCCAGGTCCTTAAGCAGCAAGTTCAAGATTTCTGTAGCTCTTTTCTTCTGATGGTTACTGAGCTCCTGCAACTGTCCCAGTTCCCTCTGGGTCACTGTCAGGGCACTCTGAAAAGGTTTAAGAGCAAAAATTACCCTCACCCCAGCAGACTGGGCATCAGTTCTTGTGTGATAACTAGGTAACAGCATAGCGTCTTCTACTTTCCTGAATGTGCCTACCAGCTCCATGTACTGTCACGTACAATTCTACCTTGCCATAATCCACTTTCTCAACCCGCTTGCTAACAAGGCTACTTTAGATCTATTAAATGTAGTAAATCCAGTAAGAATCTTAGTTGTATTATGCATGTCAAAGAAGGTTAATCACAGAGAAACAGGTATAGAAGGATAAAAAATTCAATTTTTTTCAAATGGATTTCATAGTAATCTCTTTTACTGAAGTGGATAACGAAGATTTCCATGAAAACAGACCTTTTACTCAGTATGTGTAATGAATTAAGGAACATGGATGTATTAAGCTAGTAAGCAAATCTTGATTTTTCTCAAATTAGATTTTTTCCTTAAGTTCAGTATACATCAGCTGAAAAAAGCTGATTTTTTTCCTGATTCATTCCCCGAGATCCCCTGACTCCATATAAAATCCCTGCTCTGCAGCAGAGAGTCCAGAAAAACACAAAATGCTGCAATTTGCATAAAGCAGATTTTCACATCTTTCTTGACATGGTGCAGTTTTTAAATACCCTAAACACAGAATGGCCAGTTCTCACATTCAGTTCAGTTACCTCTATGGTGTGCAAAATAGAGAGGTTGCAAGACAGACACACTCTGCCATCAGCTCCCATAAAGTAGCTTCTGAATTACCTTCATTTTTTTTTTTAAGTGAGATAGAGAGGTCAGCCTCTGCAAATAACAGACCTTTTAACAGCTTCCCTGTTACTTCCAATTTTTAAAGCTACATAGCAACATGCTTGGCAGCAGTATCTGAAAAATTCCCGAGAAAGTAAAGGCTAGCAATTTTATGGGAACGCCTATGGAAATCTTTAGGGGAAGCACAGTTAGGGGGTGAGAAAAGAACTAGCACTATAAACCGCCTGCTCTTACACTCTTCTGTGCCAGCTCATCAGCCAGCTGCTCATTGGCCCTTGTTTTATCCTCCACTTCTTGGGATTTCTGGTCATAATTGACAGCTAATTCTTCCAGGGCTTGAAGGACCTCTTTTACTTCATCTTTTGCTGCTTCATTCTCAATCTGAAGACGGGTCAGCTCCTCTTGAATCTTCTCATAATCTCTTCTAGTGGAAGCCAAAAGCTGGAAACCAGATATCACAGAAGCATTAGGTCATCCACAAACTCATTCAAAAGACAACACAGAAAGTGTGAGCATATAAGCATGTGTGCAAGAGAGAGAAAGCACAGAAGAAATCCTCCTACTCTACCAGAAACAGCACTAGTTTCAGTATAAATGTATTTCAAGGAAGCAAAAAAGGCTCTGAACTTCAATAAAAAGAAAAATCTTAATCAAATGCTATTTGGACAAGAAACTGAGCTAGAGAAACTTATTTTAAAGAGAATCACAGCTCCAAATAAATTTTTTGCCCTCAATCCAATGCTGCATCTAGGACTAGAAAGTACCAAAGTAAAATGTTTAAACAGAGACCCATAACTTTGAACCGAACCAAGTCAAGGGTTCTCTGAGGCAGCCTCAAAGATCTTGTGGCATTACAGAAACATTTTGATAAGCAAACCTATGATGTTTTTTCTCAGTTATCATCTGAAGCCTGATGCTGAAGACAGATTAGATGCTCATATTTGCTGAGGCACAATATTACCTAAACAAAAAAATACAGACTTCACCCATGCTAGTATTTCTAATTTGTAAAATGTATTAAATTTACTATTTGCATCCTATTGAAAGAGATACTGAAGTTTCAGTAACAGTGCTGATTGTAAGAAATCAGTTGCATGGTCCTCTCCCCTGCCCTTGCACCACTCCATCTTCATTCAGATGTTAAAGTCTTGAAAATTAAGCTATCAGGTTCGTAGCACAAAGACACGCACTGCAGAATGATGTGAAAATAAATAAAAGGTGCTACCCAACATTTATTGCTGATACTGAACTTTCAAGAATAATAACAAAATTGTCACATAACACTGCTTGAAAACATAAAATATAGAAAAATAACATAAAACTAGTGCATGAGATTCAAGAAGGCACTCATGCTCATCCTAACAGCAAAGTTTGGACATTCTTTCACAGAACTTGTTTATATTCAAGCCTTCCTTTTACATATTAGTATAATATTACTGTATTGCAGCTTTCTTGGACAGTAGAACACAACCTGCACTACTGAACTGTGCTGGATGGACTTCTCCTGACCTTTCCCACCACTGCTCACTGGCTCCCAGACCGTGAAGTTGAGTCTGAGACCCCAATGATAACAGAAGCATCTCTCTAAAACAGACCACCTAAAAGGAGAATGTCAGAGAAGACATCACTTTTTTTTTTTTTGGCTCAGAGTGCTAATGGAAAACAGGAAACCAACCAGGCAGCTTCAGACACTGGCATGTGCCCAAAGTGGTGAAGAGAGGATTCAGATGTAAGGGAAATTTATCGCACTGGTAATGCTGCAGCCTCAGAAGTGCACTCACATTATGGAAAAACCCACTGAATTGCCAAAGCCAGATGGCATGTAAATATTTAAACAACAAAATAGCTTAAAATAATCTTTCTACTAAACACAGATGGAACTATTATTTACATTTACTTAAGAAATTTACTGTGTATTACTGCTACTTCAAGAAAGGCAAGTGTTATGTATCACCTAGAGCATAAACACAGCTCCCCAGAAGATTCTTGTTGATATAATGTAGAAAAATATACCATGATTTTAAAAGGCTATTAATAACACATTATACCAATCAGTTCTAAACAAAGGGAAGGAGATGGCTGCAGCACTTTGCTGATCTGTTCACAGCCAGCAAGATGTAAGGGTGGAAGATTCAGAATCCCCCCCAAAGCACACACCCTAAGAAGCAGCCAATGAAAAGGTACTGAAGACACAAGAATCAACACAATGCCATCTGCAGTAGTCCTTTAGATTTATAATTAACCTGCTGGCTTAATCAAGCATGAAAAGTACTCTGGTTAATTAGGGGGAAGCAGACTGAGGCAGCTGCTCTGCAGCTAATGTATAATGGAGCTAATCACAGCTCTAAGAGAGAACAGGTACATCGCTCCCACAGTGCTTACTTGTGGAAGATGAACCTTGAAAAATTAATTCAATTCCTTTAAAGAAAAAACCAAAAATGTCACCCTTAGCTTTCAAAGGTAAGAGATGGACATACTTTCTGGATGAACCATCTAAACCTTCTGTACAAGCTGCGCAATATCAGCTGCAAAGACTTCAGTAAATCAGCAAAGCTGGATTAGAATGTGTACAAAAAACGTGAAAAAATGGTCTATAAGGCAAGGATCAGAGGCCACCAAAAACTTGAGTCATCTTCCAGATGTAATACTGAGTATGGAACACAGAAGGTGGGAAATAAGCTGGTGTGCAGCATGATTCCAAATATCTAACATAAATAAAGGAATGCACATCACCCAAAAAATAAGACACAAAAAAATAAGACACTAGAAAAATTGTGAGGGGAAAATAAGCTTTAGATGAGAACACTGATGTAAAAAAGATGGTAGAAGTGAGATGGTGCAAATAACATGTCAGAAAATAACACTGCTGAGCATACGTAAAATTTTGTTACATCTGTATAGCCATGACATGGGTAGCACACAACACAGGTTGATGAAAAGAAAGTTGTGGCAAGTGAATGAAGAATTTAATCATGGACTAAAATTCCTGCAATGAGGACAAGTCCTCAAAGGTGGCAGGTTAAGTCATGATTCACAGAATCATAGAATAGTTACAGTTGGAAAGGACCTTAAGATCATCTAGTTCCAACCCCCCTGCCAGGGGCAGGGACACCTCCCACTAAACCGTATCACCCAAGGCTATGTCCAGCCTGGCCTTGAACACCGCCAGCAATGGAGCACCCACAACTTCCCTGGGCAACCCATTCCAGTGCCTCACCACCCTTACAGTAAAGATCTTCCTCCTTATATCCAATCTAAACTTCCCCTGTTTCAGTTTGAACCTGTTACCCCTTGTCCTATCACTACAGTCCCTAATGAAGAGTCCCTCCCCAGCATCCTTTTAGGCCCCTTGATTGATGAGTAACAGACATTTTTATATGTTGTGTTCTCTCCCTGTCAAGGAGCTAAACCTTGTAAACCTTCTTGAGGGTTTGGATAAGGACTGAGACATGGACAGAATAATTTTCTTCAATTACAAGAGAGGTTTCACACCCCAAAAAAGCAGCCAGCATAATGCTGTACTCCAACTGAAGTGGGTCAGGCAGCTGGGAGAGACACTCCCAATGTTTTCTGCAAAGAGAGACCAAAGGTTTGGAACACTAATGATGGGTGAACTCCCACACCAGGACTGTATTTCTTGGTCAGAACAGTGCAAGGGTCTCATGAGACAAACGTAAGAGGCGTTTTGTTCGGTAGCAGTTTTTAAAGTTTTTTACCTCCTCTTGATCCAACATTTGTTGCTTTAGCTTTTCAGCCAACTGGCTCTGCTGGTTGATTTCATCATCCTGCAATGAAAGAGGGTTGGAGATTTTTAGTTTCTTTTCACAGTTCTCTTTTGGTCACTTTTATTTCTCCTTTCTAGAAATGAAGGGGCAGTAACACCATAGCAAACCTGCACGTTCCAGTGGTATGACAGGAGAGAATATACATACACAGAGATACAAAGTAAAAGCAATGCATACATGCAGTTGTCTCTAGTACATACCTAAGCAGAGGTGTCCCTAATAATAAACAAGATACTAAAGTGATCAGAGCTGGACCTTATAACTTCGACAACATACATGATGTTTTATACATGTAAATGTACACAGATGTACAAATACATATACAGTCTCTCTCCCCCTTACTCTATCCCCATATTTTAGCTAAAGAGAGAGCATTAGAGACAGACTACAACTTACAGCTAGCGCTGAAATGCATTCATGAACTGCATTAATACTCAAAACACCACTCAGAACTTGGAGCACTCAACTGCAGAACATATTTTCCTACTCCACTACAACTCTTGAAGAAAATACTGCCAGGTAATGCACAACCAGGCATCCAGTTCTACTGGCATTTCAACTTCCTTAAGCCAGCATCCTCATGGGTAGGAACTGATCTTAAATACAGATAAGAAATGATAACGGACTCTTCCGTACAAGTCCTTCCTCCAAAAAACCAGCAGAGGCACACCAAGCACAGCCTCTGTTCTTGTAAGAGATATCCTTCTCTAAAGGAACTTACTGAAGATAAATGGTTGTTTTTTACCTTATCGCAGTCAATTTTAATTTTGTTTCTATGACAAGCATGCTAATAGATCTATTCTGATACCAAATACTTCAACTGAAGTGGCTCGGGCAGCTGGGAGAGGCACTCTCCTAAAGAATCACAGCAGCGTTTTGTGCAAAAAGAGACCACACACAGCTATTAAGTAGAATATATTGGCTCATTTGCTAATATTAAAATAGACCCAGATTTAATATAAGAGTGGTCTGCACTGTAACAAGTTATAAATAGCAGTATTTTGGTTTTGTTTAGGGGATCAAATGCCTCATTTTCTACAGTACTGCAGTAGTGCACCTAATTATGCTTCTCATGTTTTCTAGGGTAAAATTCAAAGCTGCTGCCAGTTCCCTCCAGAATAATTCAGTGGCCTTTGTTACTTTTGGTTATGGAAAGTGAAAGAATGACTGACTTCTTTTTCTAATCAATACATAAAAGCTAGAGACAGGTACCAGGAAAGTATTCACCACCACAGAAAAGCTTTCACTTCTTGAATAATTTAACTGATATTTTGAATGCCATCAACATACTGCTGTGTGCCATTGGACTGTGCACAGAGATCTCATGCACTTCAGAGTTAAGGCTTAAACAGAACTGTCCACTCTCTACCTTTGTATTTAGAAACAGCTAAACTGTAATATTAACATACAAGAAAACAGTGGTCTTTTTTTTTTTCCTGATATTTTCTTGCTAATTACAACTGAAAGTTAAAATCAAGTTTTGATTTCATGTGATTAAAGCTACCCTGAAAACTTTTGCTAGATAGCCTTTTACACTGTTCTTATCCATGATGGGCCATGGTTTTAGTATGCCTTTCCCCCCCCCACATACACTTATCGTCACGCAAGCCAAAGCTATTAATGGCAAGTGCTCAGTAAACATATTCCCAATAGCTTTAAGTGCCAATGACGTATTTCAAGCTGAACAAATAAATAAATAAATAAGCCACTTGCACTCCAGGCATTGTTCACAGCCAGAACAACATGAACAAAAGAGACCCAACGTATAGTTATATATTTTCATTAAAATTCTAACACATAATAAACATATGAGACAGTCTGCCCTTTTTTCTTTCTCCTGTGCCTTCAAGGTGACATTAGTTTGCTGAGGGATTTCACAAAAATCACTGAAGAAAAGGAGTGCTGAAAAGCCTGTACTGAGCCCTGAAAAATTAAAAGCAAACTTGGCTCAATTTTATGAAGAATATCCCAAATCTATCTGCAGAGGGAATATAGGCAGATAGCTGACATGATAGGACAAAATCCAGTTTTATGCAGTGGCAGTGTTCTGAGTTCTAGGACATTTTCCATGTCGTGGTGTTCAAGAAATACAGAGAGACACCCACCCAGTTTGGGCAAGTTTTCCATTTACACTCAGTGAATGGAGTCAAACCAAATGTTCACACCTTATCATCCAGCTGTCTGTAGAGACTGGCAATCTCATCATCATATTTCTGCTTCTCCTCTGTTGAGATGCTGGCAACAACTGGCGTGATGTTGTCAATAATGGGAGTGTTATCACAAGGCTCCAGGTTTTTCTGGTCCTTCGCACTGATCTGTTCATCTTCAGGCACAGCTTCTCCTGAGGGCACACAATCCATGGTCATTACAATCCAAAAAAGAGGGCTGCCCAAAACTGTTGGTCATCCTAGGATGGTCCTGCACAGTTGCTAAGAGGGACTCAGCAAAGACAAAAAGGGTTGTATCCCACTGTGTGAGGCAGGGCAACTGCCATGCATACAAATCACAGGCAAAAGTAGGTGTGGAAAGAAGGCCATACTCCTTAGAAAGATGACCTCTGCAGCCAGAAATACATTATGCAAAATGCAGCAACACTTTTGAATGGCTGCCGTTAAAAGCACTGAACTCCTGGCTCCCCTTTCACTTAAGCCCTCAATCCGTGAGGCTAACCCCACCTATAAACAGAAGTGTAAATGAGGAAAAAATTCTGACTTTCAGCCTAAAGCTTGCTGGCAATTAAATGTCTCTTCCTCTCCAGATTTCCAACTGCCTTATCAACTCTCCCTCTCCCATCATGAACTGCTAGAGCATCGGGACAACGAGAAAGAGAGATGCATTTAAAAAGATATCCACCTTCTGCCTTGTCACATCTAAAATTAAAGCGCATACACCAATTTTGAGATGTTGCCTACGCATACCGGACAGGATGTTCTCTCTACATGTTTTCTTTCAAATTCATTTTCTTCAAGGAACATTTTCTTTGGTAACGTCGGTGCATTGCAATTATGAGCCTGCTGCAGTTCAGTGAAGAGGGACAGGCAAGGCGCTCATGCCAGAAATTGAATCTACTGTCATTAGAATCCAGTAAGAGACTCTGCAAGCCACTGAATGCTGCATGCATTGCTTGAGGTGTGGGAAGGTTATATCCAACCCTTCTGCACAAACAGGCTTTTTTTCCTTTTCTATTGAGGGCTACAGTATTTTAGCCCCATAAATCTTTACTAACCATTCCTCTTGCCAAAACAGAGTAGGCACTATTTATCTTACTGGCAGGGAAACAAGTACACAGGACAAATATATCAAAAACCAGAAAAGCAGACTCATTCAAGCCCCAAACCAAAACAAAACGGGGCTTGAAAGAGCATGACCGACTAACAAAGAAGGTATTTTTTTTCAAGCTTAAAGCATGAAAAAGAGTAATTTGAAATCAAACACCAAAACCTCTATAAAAGTACTTAAACCAAAATATTTTGCCCTCCTGTTAGCAGCTTGATCGCATTTTTTATTATTAATGAGAAAAATGCAAATTGGTTTTTCATTGTTGCATTTCACTGGAGCAGACTAGTCGGAAAGGTGGGCTTGGTCAGAACATGGGACCTTGCACGCATGGCAATACTCCTCAGGCTGTAGAGAATCCACCAGTAGCCTCCCAAAATTAATCTTTAGATTTTTATTCTTTGGATGAGAATAACCCCCTATGTGTAAAACACAGACCAAATTGTGCATTTGGATATAAGGCTCTGAAATCCTCCCCTCGTGAGAACTCATTTTCTGCTACAATTTTTTTTTTTTGCATATTATTTTCTAAATTTATAGACTAAACGATACCAGTAGAATATTTATACATTCATCCTGCTATTCATATTCAAGATGCAATTTCTGTGACACTTTCATTTGTAAAGAGCCTCCTTTGACAGAATATCTTTCCAAATGACACTACTGCAGAAGGTCAGGCAGGAAATCAATAGTATTTTGAATGCACTGAATGCATTGGCTGGGTAATGCCAATGACAAAAGCAGAACAGACAGAGGGGGTGAGGAAGTGTGTATATTTAAATGAAACAATAGAAACAGCATGTTGTAAGTCTCATTTGCACAGCCTATAGAAAGGATCTATACATGATTAAAAAACCAACAACAAAAAACAAACAAAAACCCCCACAAAAAAACCAAACCACCTTGTTTCTGGAACAGGAAGGAAATTAAAGTCATCACATTTAGCAAACAGAATGAAACACACAGAACATGAGCAGGTTATAAATCCCCAGCACTCCTTAACACCAAGAGCAGACCAACCGTCTCCATAGCAATTGCACTATGCTGATAAGGGAAATATTCCCAGTGCTGAAGTCTCCAGAGAAAGACACAGAGCGCAATCATTAGGTAACAATCTCATCTGAAAGGCAAGTAAACACCACAGTTTGCTGAAAGGAGGAAACAACTTGTGCACCCATAGAGGTCAGGTTTTGTCTTTTAAGTAGTGATTTCACCCACGATGTTCAAAACCAGACTTGACCGTACAGAACAAATTATAACTAATAATTAAATAATCACAGATCTGTTCTTGCTTTAGATACATCACTTTTGCAAGAGTTACATGCTACTGACACATCAACACACAGAGCCTGGATGACAAGAAATTCATAAAATAAAAATTACTCCAAAGAAGCAGTATTTTACTGCTGAAGGTTCATCGAGATTTCAGGGTGCAAGAGGGATGAGGGCAGTTTTCTTTGGGCGGGGCAGTTGCTGCTGGTTTAGAGTTAGCTTTTTTTATTTGGTAATTTGTGGAATAAAAAATAAAAGTAAGGATGGTTTGCTAAAGTTATTTGACAGCATTTCAGTTTAAATAAAAATTATTCAATTTGTATAAATGCATAAAGATCTTCTTCCTTATCACACTGCATTTGATCTCACAACCTACCCTGAACAGTCTATGTTTTGAGAAAGAAAATTGGCCGTTCTCAACATAAAATTCACTTAAAAGCCACAGAAAAAGACAATTGTGATTCTTCTAATCAGATCACTCTTCTAATTGTTGTACTAATTATTCTAATGTTAAACTCAATTATAAAAAAAACCCCAAGATCTAGTTACCTTAAAAGCATGGCAGAACTGATTGTCATGCCTGAGGAACAGAGTTCCTTTAAAAGAAAACCAAACATAATGGCATTTTACCTTTTCTTTATTAATATTACTAACATTATTAAAAAATATTGATGTCTTCCTGTGTTCTCTACATCTGATATCATGCTAGTTTTAGCATTTAAAATGATATCTTCTCTAAATGGCTTCTGCTGGTTTCTTTGGTATTTGCTTTTTCATCTTTCAGTTATTATGAAGTGTGAGCAACAACTCCGAATGGTGAGCTTAGTATGACATTTGTGATTTAAGGCAAGATTTTAATGTAACTTAAAAATACAAATGTATATAGCCATTCCTATTTTCTGGTACCTACCATTTCTCCACCTGTTCAGCTCCAGCTCCAGATGCTGGATAACATTCTTTAAACTCTTGTTTTTGTCTTTTTCCTTCTCATACTTTTTCTTCCACTCCTCTGCGGTCAGCTCCAGATTCACAGAGACTGTGTTCTTGATCGTCTTAGCTCTGTACAACAAAACCAGTTGTCAGTTGCTCTGCAACTTTTATCTCAACACAACAGTAAGGATTCAGAAATTTTTCTGAAACGCAAAGGGAAACTACTAAACGCTTTCAGTTTCCTGAAGTGCAGTGCCACATTCCATTTTTAATCAAACCTTCAGCACCATTACTTCTGGAAGCCTCAATAGAAATTTCTCCATATCAAAATCCAGCAGCCACTGACTTAGAGCAAACATGTTATCTGCCTTTTCAGATTCCTCCAAAAACGGAAGCTCTGGAAACAGTTCTTGGATCAAGGACAAAACCAAGTCCTGTCATTACTGCTCTGCTAGGTAAGCTACCACCTTGCAGCTTCTTGAACTGAGACCCACAGTACAGTACCCTACATCGATGTCCATCCACAGTCTCATCCCATCTCTTAACAACCACCCCTTGAACTCCATCAACAAAACTCAGCCGTATTTCCAGCACCACAGCATGTCAACACAGTAAAGCAGAGATACAGAAACTTACCATTCTTGAAAGCCAAACAGTGCTTTCAAATACGTTTTTTGGGTGGAAGGATGAGAACTGCTGTCACCACCAGGTAACTCAGTTACTGGGCTGAGGAAAGTTTGCATTGCAGAGGAAGCCTAAACTTGTGCATGTGCCACTGCAGATTGGTTCATGAGTTACTGCCTCTCTAGGCAAAAATATCACAAAATTTGAACCATTCCAACCATGACCACCACCACTTTATTATTGTGAAAGTGCTTAGCTTCAACTGAAATTAAACAATTGCATTAGAAAAGCAAAGCAAGCAGGAAAAAAAAAAAATCAATGCACAAAACCTACTCTAGGAAATCTACATTTAAAAAGAAAAAGCAAACAAATCGGTATGAATTAAGAAAACTTCCTATCTTTGCCCTTCACTGCTCTGAGTCTCCCCAGATGACTCCCACGTTACTGAATAAAATACAGGCTAAGTAAAGGAACAACAGACAAACCTCCCGTTGGTTCGTAGCACAGGCTGAAACACCAGAGTAAGAAACTACATCTGGGACTGGGCTGTAGATGCACTAACTCTCCTCAGGGGCAAGCATGTGCTCTTAATTATGCTGTTCACAGCTCCACTTACTGATTCTAAAGCATCCTCTAAATGTGGCCAATCACTGAAAATCCTGAAAGTTTGTCTTGTCAGCAAGAAAACACTCCATGTTTGTGCCCAGTGCTGCACTTACGGGCAACTACAATTAAAAATAATATAAAACCACAAGAAAAGATAGAGCAGAAAGAGAAGAAACTGACTCACTTGTAACAGAGGAGCACATGCACATGTTGATTAGTACAAGGGGGCCTGTGAAGACGAATTTTACTCCTGACATTTTAATGGTGATATAATTCTTTTTAGCTAGAGAAAATGGAAGACTCAGTAATGACCCATGACTCATGTACATTCCCTTTAATGTTATTCAGGTCCTTAATACTGTCACTTCAGAAAAATGAAACACCACAACCAAAGAGCCTGTAAAAGAAACCACTTCCCATAGACAGCAATATTGCTATCCAAAACACTGACAAACAACCGTGTGGATGGATAGTATGTGCACTGCTCTGCAGTCAAGTGCAACACCTGTCCTCCTACTTGTGTTTCCTTTCCTACAATTAAATGCTCTCCACAAGCAACTCCTGCTTTAGCCCAATTCTACAGCTTTCAAACAAAGAAAAACCCCACAATAAATCCCAACCAAGCACGCTCACAAAGTATTTAGTTGTTTTCCTGATTCTTTCAGCTGACATCAGTCTTCAGTAAGGAACATCTCAAAAATGTTTCTCTCCCTAAAAAACTGTTAGTCATGTCACATCACTCCAAGCTCTGCCAGCCACGTGTGCAGAATCAGACTGAAAATTATTTTTCCCCAAACAGTAAGGCAAGTTTCACTTATTACTGAAAAGAGAAAAGAAACTGAGAGAAATGTAAACTGAAATAACATGGGAACTGGACTTCCCCTGCATATACTGCTTCAACTACTCAAGCACACAACTTCCAGAGATCTTAGAGCATTACAGCAAAACACTTAATTTAGATTTTAAAATACAATAATTTTTAAAAAGCTACATTGCCTTTTAATCTTTTTAATGTGAACTATTCTATTTTACTGCTTACGTCTCTTTTTACTTCAAACTAGACCTTACGGATAGTTCAGCGTAACAGCAAGAAGACTGAAAACTAACACAGTACCTACTCATCTATTTAAAATTAATTGTCCCTGTCACTGCATTACTGTCCTGGATTCTTATCCAGAATGAATCAGTAGGACCTTTGTGACTCCTCTTTAGGTCTACAGAGGTGTAAGACCCACATTCGTCTGACATCATCTGCAGTCAGAAAACTGTACATGGAGAGATGTAAACTGAGGTTTAAACTATCAAGACATTTAAACTTTTACCATCAACAAAAACAGTGCAACTCATACTTCAGAATTGTTATCACTCTTTAATTCCTGCATCTTAGTATTTGCATTTTCTCAAAACTTCTGTGACATGTATTACAGCATATGAGATTTCAGTAAAAGCTTACATCTTTAACAACTTAAACTCATGTTCAGCATACAATGCTGAATTAAAACTGCAGAGCAACCTTTAACCTGATTATGTTAATGACCACTTCCTCCTTTTAAATTCCTTTTTCATAAAACCTTACTGCAGTGACCTGCAAAGCTCCCTTCGGGAAGCTTTTCCTGCATGCTGTTTTTTAAGTGAGTAGCTTACAGTTCTGCAGTAAATGAAGGGAACACTGTAGAGGAAGCAGAGATCACAGAATTTCAAGCTTTTCGCAGTTACTGGGCTTGCAGCACACCTTTCACAAATCCCAGCAGCAGATGACAAGGACAAGTTAATATACTGGCTCTTGCAATGCCAGATGGAGAGCATGTTGCAGAACCGTCCTGCAGCCCTAACCCATACTAATCCGTAACTCTCCATTAAGAGGGACTGCAGCCAGCGGCAGCTATTGTCCTGCCATTTCCATGTACTCTTACATGAACACAATAAAGAGATCATCTTCCCTCATGAAAATCTAAGGAAAGCTCACATTAAAGGATAACAGAAGATCGTCAGATTAATTTTCTATTTGTGATCTTACTTTCCAATATAAAATGCTTCTTAACAGTGTCGGCTTCAATGCAAGAAATTATGCATGGTGGAAAACCAACCCATTTTCAGACAGAGTACTTTACTGTACTGTACAAACTGTTAAGTAAATCCTATTTCAAACAACCATAATTTGCTAGTATTATTTTTTCTGCTATTACACAAATAAACCAAAACGAGTAATTTTCCAACATACCAGAGTTCTCCTCAATTACAACAAAAGCAGTAATTCTGTAATGAGCCTGACCTATTTTTGCAAACTCCAAATATTTTTGCAAAATATTAAATAATTAAATATTGAAATTATGTATCACATGTTATAATCACTTAATACATTATATTAAAATATAAAATATATACTATGATAAAATATAAATATCAATATTTTTGCAAACTTTTCCAAATGAAATCTATTTATTTCATATGGCTATTGCCAACAAACACATATGGAAGAGAATTTTTCTTTCTGCATACTTCCATACTTACTCTGCCCTTTTTTATATCTGAGGCCTTGTCCTAAACTGTTAAGATCTTTCTAACATAAAAATGTCTCCGAGCTATCACAGACATCTATCGAAGTTGTGAATATTACACGGAGCCCACAGTCTTCATTTTTCTTACCAGTTTAAAAATATTTTTTACAGCCATAACAATTATGCCATTCAAGGAGAAAACACCTCTTAAAAGCATCACGAGCAGTATCAGAAAAAGCAAACCTGAATATTTTCCACTGAGTTAGCCAACACAGAACTGCCTAATACCATTATCTTCCCCATAACATTTCAAAGAACTATGATAATACTTTGTATTTTCTGCAAGAAAAATTACCAGAGTTTATAAGTAGTGCAGCTGCAGGCCAACATTAACATTTATTTACCTGGTACCAGAGGGAATGAAGAGACAGTTTTCTCAAGTTCTAAAGTACTATTTTGTAATAGCTCCAGAAACATAACCTCCCTATTTTAAAATGCATACTCAACTCACTCCCCTAGGCTGGCCTGGAACATGTGGAATTGCCCACGTAAGTGTCATCCGGCCTAACGCCTAGTAGGACTCACCGCTGCCCAAACATCAGGGTTGACTTTGTTTCTGCTTCATTGAACACAGAAGGAGAACAGCATATAACAATAGTAGTTCTGCAGTTGCCACCAAGAGAATCCTGAAGTATTCGGGTCATTTTGCTGTCTCGGTATGGAACATGGGTTTTCTAATCAAAATATAAGTAAGAGACAAGAACAATGCTTTAAAATAATGATATTGTAATGAGAGAGAACATGAGTCAACAATGACAGGCTTAATGGGTTTGAAGTATACAATCCTGAAGAGTAATTGTTTGGACTGTGCTAAGATTGGATAACCACTCAAGTGAAATTCAAGAGAATTCATTCCTTATCTTTAGCAGAATAGCAAAGTGTCACTTGCTTGTCCTTGGAAAGCTAATATATTCTTCTTCCTGAACTGAAATGTTTGCTTATTTTTTCATGTGCATGGCAAAGAAACAAATAAATAAAAAGCCATTCTTCAACCACACAAAACAGGATTACTTACAGTTCCTTCTGCCAAGGCAGATATCACATTGCCTAAAGCAGACAAAGACTTATTGATATTTTTAGCTTCATCAAGAACAGCACCCTCTGCTCCAGTTTTGCTGACCTGCCAAAGAGAACAGGCAACAGTCAGGCTCAGCTACCAGCAAGCATCTGTACAAGTACTGCTACACTGCAGAAAGCGCAACAGTTAAAGTTACCCTTGGAGTTAAAACAAAGGAAGCTTAACCTCAGCATGAAGAAGGAGAATTTTATACACACTTTTTTGACAGCAGAAGCCTGTAATACTTCCCTTTATTCCAGCATTAAGAGTAAGCTGATCCTTACTTTGTGAAGGGAAAAACTGGTAATGCTGCGCCAACCTGAGGACACCTGGGGACTACTTCCAAGTCTGAACACCAGAAATATTCTCAGGGTACACTTTACTGGCTCAGTCTACACCACAAAATGAGTATCTTGGCTATTTTGCTTACATAGACCAAGAATATGAAGATAGAAAAAGCATGATTTGCTCATCCTGAAGGCAAGGTTTACTGGTCCACAAACTGGATCCCAAGGTGGCCCAGTTGAGAAGTTTGGCGGCCTAGGACCAGCACTCTTTGAAACAGCAACACATTTTTATCTTTTCTGTCTCTCTTTTTCTGGGGGGTGGGGAAGTGCACAAAAATGTAGAATAAAGCCATATATTTTTCTCTGCATTAAAACTACAGAATGTGTACTTTCCTCTAAAAATGCCCCACAACATAAAAGGAAACATAATTGCATCTTTTAAGAAGACAATCTACCAGGGAAACTCTCATTTCAGGGTTTCTGTATAATGTCCAAAACAAAATGAACCACAAAAGTGTAGTTTTTGAAGGACAGTAAAGCCTGACCACGCACTCATTTTCTAAACACCACAAAGTTATTAATTTTACTTTTAGTATTATATGCAATAATTGAAATTAGCATGATTAATTATTCTGATGGATGGCTTCCACATTGTACCAACAGGTTATCAAATAGTGTGTCCCAGTGTTCAACCCTAAAAGCAGTGCAGACTATCAAAAGAATACTTTTATTTTATTCTCATTTTCAGAAAGAAATAGAAATCTGCCACCACGATGAAAGACACTGCTTCACCATGAGTAATTATTTTGACATGCCCAGTAGTTAGTTACTCGGGTTTTTTTACAGTGAGGGTGGCAAAATACTGGCACAAGTTGCTGAGAGCGGTGGTGGATGCACCATTCCTGGAGACATGCAAGGCCAGGGTGGATGTGGTGCTGAGCAACCTGATCTAGTCGAACAGGTCCCTGCTCATTGCAGGGAGGTTGGAGTACATGACCTTTGAAGGTCCCTTCCAACCCAAACTATTCTATAATACAGCTTTAACAAAGAAATCCACAGTGCTGCAAAATGATGAGGTTTATAATTTATTTCATTTACAATTAAAACATTTTTAACACTCCAGAAGATGTCAGAATGCAAACTTGGAAACAATGACATTTTTTGAACTGCAGTACTGTTCTAGACCATTACTCTTTTGGCAAACAGATACAAGTTTTTCTCTGATTAGTATTTATCCATATTTTCTATATCAAAAGAGTCATTCAGGGAGCTTCAAACAGACTTCAGCTGTGTAACTTCATTAACTGCTGTTACTTCATCGATCCAATATGAGAAATAATTACAGAAAACCTAGAAACAGGACATGTCTGGATATAAGCAAATTAAAATAGCTGTCTCACTGGACAACTTCCATAAGCATTACACTGCTTTCTACAAATGCCCATAACTAAGTGTCAAGCTATACTGGATATGAGGAAGAAATTCTTCATTGTGAGGGTGGTGAGGCACTGGAATGGGTTGCCCAGGGAAGTCGTGAATGCTCCACCGCTGGTGGTGTTCAAGGCCAGACTGGACATAGCCTTGGGTGATATAGTTTAGTGGGAGGTGTCCCTGCCCATGGCAGGGGGTTGGAACTAGATGACCTTAAGGTCCTTTCCAACCCTAACTATTCTGTGATTCTATGATTCTATATAAAAATACTGTGGTTCAAGCCACTTCATTATAAACAAAGATATATCACAGCTTTTGGGTTTTGCATTTCATATCAATAGTTCTGATCTGCTCCTTTTCTCCACCCCCCATGAAAAAAATAAAAAGATCGACATACTAATGATAACCTCAGGTAAGACTCCTGTAAAACCTAGCTTAGTTGGCACTGACACACATTCACATAACCAGTTCAGTGATCCCACTGGGATCATTCAGCAGTTAAGGTAAAAGGGAAAATTACCTTCTCACTTCCAGCCAAGTCTACCAGGTAGAGCTTTCCACTGAGTTTTTTCTCAGTTTCCACATTCTCTTGTTTAATATTAATAAGGAAGATACTGTGGCTCCTAGAGCTGTGTTCATTCATATCTGCAATCATATTTGAAAGGTTTTGTTAAAATGACAAAGAAAATCTGTTTCATCAGAGCTTGCCTATGGCTAGCAAATTCAAAAGTACAAGAGCACTCACTGGAGAACCCAGACCACTGTACTGATCGAAGTGTCCATGCCAAGAGCAGCAAAGAAAGCTCACTGACTCCAGAATGAGCTCCTGCTTTCTCCCAGCATGACCAAATTAACCAGCTTCATGCTAAATGACAATCTTCAGAAAAAAGCTGGTTTGTTTTTTTATCCTTTCTTTTTTGAAAGTTTTTTTGTCCCCCTAAGGCAATGGAATTTGACCAGAAATAGTAAAAAAAACACAGCATACGAAAAGCCCCAAATGGATGGGGCTTGGAGCAACCTGTTCTAGTAGAAGGTGTCCCTGATTGTGGCAAGGGGTTGGAACTAGATGAGCTTTAAGGTCCCTTCCAAACTAAACCATACGAGGATTCTGTGAACAACAAAAAAAACATTTCAGAGATATAGTAAGAAATAAAGGTTCTGTCCTTTCATGCTTCTTCATAGACAGCTTACACAAAAAAAATATGCCACTTAACAGACACTATTTAGACACAGAACTACAATGAGTATGCTATGTTCAGCATACTGGACAGAGGAATAATTTTGAGCTGAGCAAGAGAATTTAAAGAGAATCATAGAAGTAAAAATAATTGCTGAACACTTCTCAGTCCAATTGTGTGAGGAGATCTCACAACAATTAGCAAAAGTTTTGTCTAAACCATGTTATTTAAATTTAAATTTCAGACTGGTATCTATTGCTTCAATAGTTAAAAATCCTTCTTCACCCAGGCCACAGGTAAAACACAAGCAGTTGGTTTCAGCTTCCACTTGTTATAAGTTTGATTGTAACCATGTTATGCTTGAAGTTTCATAAAGTAGCAAAAAGAAAGCATTAAGAATCAGTAAGCCATTTCGCATCCATTTTATCTATTTTCTGTTACGAGAAACCCCACCACCACCTTTCACCCATTCCCATTTGTAGCAATGTTTGTAGTTCTCTGAACTCCCTTTTTCTTCTCCACCTCCAAACTCAGGTTTTTTCAATAATGCTTCCAAATTTGCTCCTTGGATTTAAGCCTAGGTAAAATTCATTCTGTGTCAACTTTGTCAGAACTTTTCCGTGTGCACCAAATGCAACAGGTGGTACCACAGCAAAAGCTGTATTTGGATATTTTTTGTTAAAGAGAATAGCAGAAACAATGGAAGGAAACATTACTTTGAAATAAAAGATAATTCATTTCTATTACTATGATGAGAAAGCCAAGAGACAGCTAAAGCAATATAGTATTTAACAATGAGAAGACAGTGACATGGAAGCGAAAGAAGTTACTCTGTGCATCATAAAAAATAAATTTATGTATTAAAAATATACCAAAACCCCACCCCAAAGATCTGACTTACAAGCTGCGGTCCTGCCAATGTGACTGCTTGGATCAAAGACATCTTACAGAATAAATTGGGAATAGGCCAAAGATACCCATTCTTTTTATTACCATAATGCTAGTAGGCTGCATGCAACACAATGTCAACAAATCTGGCACAGGCTGAAGCAAGTATGTTTTTTAATTCAGGAAGATTTGTTTGCTTTGCCATCATGGGAACTCAGTCCAAGTCATTGCTTCACTGGGATAACTTGCAAGAGATAGGCAGAGTCTGACAACTGCTCTGCAATCTTTGCCTGCCGTTTAAGCAGTAAATTACTCAAGAGTTCTAGACTTATAGCACAAAGAAGAGAGTATCTATGTAATTTCAGTTATACATAATTTCAAGATATTTATACTATGTGTAACAATACATATTTGACACTTTATATAACAATACTATATAATGCCATGTATCAAATTCAGGAGTTCTCAAAGCTGAAAGTCAATAAATGTTTCTGTATGCAGTGAAGCAGTAAAAGAAGTATACGCTACTCATTTTAAAGTGTTATAATTTGCGCATCATTACATCGTTCACATAAGTGAAGTCACTTTGTGAACATGAAGAATCAATACATCTCTAGGAAGCTACAATGACCCACACTGTATAGCCAAAAAAGCCTTCACAGAATACTTACTTGTAACAGCTACATGACGGTTAGCTTTCCCTTCATCAATGACATCCAAAACTTCTTCAGGACTAGATACAAATCTTTCTGTACAACCCTAGACACATGCAAGTTGAAACCAGAAAGCTTTAGGAATTGCGTTAGTACTCCAAATGCCATCAGGAAGGATATTTAACACTGATGAACAAATTAGAAGAACCATCAACATCCAACATGATCATTAGAAAAGCAATGGACCAAAAGATGCCTTTGTATGACTTTCAGGGAAACTTGGGAGAAAATTTTCTTTCACCAGATTCAAGACTTGATAAAGCATATCTAAATCCCCAAGATTAATAAGTGAAAGAACGAATATAAAATATTTTATTACACTCTCTGCCACTAGCCTTCCATACC
>JANRGW010042338.1:63918-81845 GCA_024733675.1 Psilopsiagon aymara
ATGGTTTAGTGTGAGGTGTCCCTGCCCATGGCAGGGGGGCTGGAACTAGATGATCTTAAGGTCCTTTCCAACCCTAATAATTCTATGATTCTATGATTGTGAACATATCAAATTTGTGAGAACTGCAGCTGCTTCTCACTTCTTACAAACGCCCAGTATTTTTGTTACATAAAACTTGTTTCTTGTTCTGTTCACCTTGTACCTGTTTTTTAAGGCAAACTTTACTCCACAAAAACTTTTGTTTATTGCTTGGATTAGCAAAATGAACACAGACCAATTTGGATTTTGCCAAAGCAGCAAGTTTCGAAAGAGACAGAAGAACTCACAGGAATTCAAAACAGCTCAAATACTTGTTGCAGGTTTTGTGTTACAATTAGCTTGTATTTTTGTCTTCAGACTGATTCTACACACCTAATTCACACTTCTGTTAACACACAGTACAATTATACAGAGACATAAACTGTAAAAAATACAGATCACTCCCAATAAATTCTACCTAACAGAAGCAAAGCAAGGAATATGTTGAACCAAACATATCCTGAGTTAATGGGGGGGAGGAAGGGGGAAACAATCAAACATAACAAAAAACAATCGAACACTATATACCTTATTACAGTTTGACTTTGAGAACATATATTGTCAATGAGGCTCAGACCTGCCCTGGAGTCTGTAAAATTCTCTGTACCCTTTTATAACCCAGCTACGTAGCACTGCAGAGGTAGGTGCGCAAGAGTTAGAGATCAGATGACTTAAACTGCTAAATTATTTTTCACAAAGCCATACAGCTACGACAAAAAAAGTAGCTTTGTCCCCTTAGGCACTGATTTAGAGCGCTGCACCAAGCCTAAGAACACTTAATCACACAAGAAATGCAGAACTTACCATCAAGTAGGTCTCTTATTTTGTCCAAATATATCTCAAAGTAGGAAACCTAATCAAGAAATCACAAACATTAGATTTATACATCTTTGTACCCCTATTTCCATATCTGTCAAAATAAAAAGCACCAAACTAAAAATAAAACCCACTTCCCACATAGTTTGAATCACATATTCTGTGCGAACATCTGTGTATTTTGCATGATTTACAAGTCATTGATCTTTCTCCATTTATCAATGATTCATCAGGAAAGTATAGAAAAAACAACCTCATGATTTCAGACAAATCTTCTTTTTTGTTTTTAACATAGGCAAAATTGACAAAAGTGTTGAACAGAATCAAATCAATTCAGCTACTATCATACGAGGACAGCTGCATCATGAGAATGGTCAAGTTTGACACCTGTAAGAGGTACCCTGATATTCAGCAGCACAAAAGCAGGCAGCACCTTCTGTGATTTAACACACAAGTTACAAAAGCCTAAGCAGTATCAGCAGTATATATCAAATTAAATTTAAAATGAAGCATACATAAAAGTTCTGTTTTGAAACAAGTCCCAAAGAAACTGAAAATGAGCTTTTCTGTAACAGAGAAACAGACAATTGTGCTCAAACGAAGAAAAAAAAGGAGGGAGAATGAATGAATGACTTTCTTAACAAAAGGGTATTCAACTCGGTAGCAAACACAAATGTGTTAGGGGCATGGTACCTAACCATACCCTAAATGAGCTTTACACAGGGATTTAGCTAGAATACTAGACGGCTAAACTCTAGGTATCACAAAATTCTAACTGTTTAGTAAATTATCATTTTCTCTTATGTGAAAAATAAATAATGTGGGGTTTTGAACCAATGAACTGATCTTCCTATGTGACAACTGCTATTAAATAGACATATATTTTGCTTTTATGCATTTTACTTCACCTGTGTCCCATTTAAAGCCATCCTCTGGATCAGCTCATTTTAACAGTCCTGTTCTCCCAGACTTAATTCATGTGGTTTATATTATCCTATTAACACACTGCTGAGGACCAACACACCTCCCTGTTCTAAATGTGCCTCTATTAAAGAGGGAAACGAAAAAAATATTATGTTAATTTTCAATGTTGGCTCAGTTATTAAAAGAGTGTGACAGTTCAGTTAAATTCTTGCTCCCACTGACAGAACATGCATTTCTCTCAATGACAGCTCCTTGTATAATCACTCACTCATTCACTGTTATTTAGGCAGCTTTTCTGTTAAGATATGCATAAATGTCAACTGTGATAAGAAAACCATTGAAACAATTCACTGCTGGCAGAACATGATTTATAAAAAGAATCATCTGCCAGGGCAGAAATTTACTACATCTTGTACAAGGGGGTCCCCATCTGTTGGTATCCAAGGGCTATCACATATAATAGCAATAGCCACAGGACAACTTTACAGATTACAAAGAGAAATCACTGTCACTCCTATTGAAGCCATTCCTATAAAAATTCAGAGGTATCTGTTCTTAAGGAGCTCAGAATTTTAAAATCTAAGGTCTATTACAATATTTAGATGGTTTATTTGTAATGCATAAGGCTGCTCCTTCTGTGTGTACTTCACGAGCATGCCCACAAACAGGCACTGCTAAGAATGTTCTCAATACAGAATGACCTAGTCCTTCTGGAAGATCAGTGGCCAGTCCAGAGGTTCTCTGATAGATTCTTAAAATACATACATACACATATATACCCCCAGAAGTCCTTCAAGGGCTTTAATGCAAGCAGCACTAAAAACCCACTCATCTCTGACTTTTAGGCACAAGACGGACAGAGGAGGAGAGCTTCATTCTCAGAGAGCTTCACCTGGTCACAGCAGAAGGGACAGTGTTTTCACACTTTGCCTGTGCTCAGCTACTTAACAGTACTGAAGCCATTTAGATATATTCTGTGTGTTTTGTTGGAGGGATGACAGAGGAATACTCATTTTTCACCGAGTAATTTTACTGATATCTGCTTGGAAACAAGCTGTACCTGACACCCCAACTCCGCCAGATGGACCAATGCTCCCTGCCATGGCTGAACGCTCCCTGGGAGACTGGATGAACAGTAGGAACTAAAGGTCACTCAAGAAATCTGAGAGATCATACTGTTGGATCAAGACAGGGACATGGAAAAACACAGTAGCTGTTCAAATTGAGACTTAGACCACCATCTTAAGGAATTCATACACAGGCTTCTGAGAAAAAAATTACTTCCAAACATCTTTCTGTAAATTGCCCAAAGCCATCTTTCCTCCATTTCAAACCCACATAAAATAGAAGACAGCATGCCGGTATTCTCACAAACATCATGGGGATCAGTGGTATTTATGGTCATAAGTAATGCAGCTTAAGTACAATCTTTGGGAAAGCTGCAGTGAAGTAAGTGTTCTCTTACCATGTTGATTAGCCTATCAACCATGGTGAGAGACAAGATAATCAACAGACTAGTGAACTTGAGCTGAAAACACACTCAAGAAAACCTTCCATCAAAGGCTAGTAACTGTATCAAGTTATTTCTAGTAAATATCCTTAGTAATATAATGCTTTTTTGAGTTATAAAAGGAAGAAAGGAAGAATTCTGAAGCACAATGTTACAGCATAAACACAGATTTGCCATTCAGCTCCACTCTCTTCCATCTGACCCATTACGTAACATGTCATTCTGCATTTACCTTTATATGAAACTCCAGGTTTTCATCCATGGAGTAGATGTGATCAAAGATGTCATGTGCAATTCTTGGAATAATTCCCATGAGCTGAGGGTCGTGCAGCTTCCCCTGCAGACACAAAATCAAACCATGTCTTGGAAAGCCTTACTCAGGCACAAGAGAGGAGAAAGCCTTGTCCAAACACACTTTCTTCCAGCAGGTCCCTATTAACATATCTCCTGCTCTTGTGGAGGATTCACTTGATACAAGTGCACAGAAAGGGTGGCAGAACAACTCAGCGTCTTAGCACTCTTCACCCAATGAAGCACCTATTTGTTTTGTCAGCTCCTGCTATTCACTAAGCATGCTGTCCTGCTGCTATTTACACTGCCACTCTCCAACCAAAGATAGATGAATAAACACAAATGTACAAATAACAGCCCAGTTCTCCAAGTTAAATCATTTATTTGGAAACATAACAGAAACAAGAAGTTTAAAACATTCTGTTTCTCTTTCACTACTATGCTAGAAAGCTAAAGGGAAATCTGGGTTCTAGGGATTCGAGGATTAGAGTAATATATTCTGATTTGAGCTTGCTGGGCCTATTGCCAGTGAGTTGTGCCTTACAAACGCTACTGTTCTCCACATTAATTTGTACAACTACCTTCCTCCTTTCTTTCAAAAACTGAATTATTAACTAAAACCAACAATTTCCCTGGTATGCGGCTCTTTTTTGCATTTCTCTTTTTGAGAGACACATGAAAGCTACCACCACTTGAAAACTGAACAGAAAAACAAACTTGAAATAAAAACCTTTTCTGACTACAGGATACACTGCACTGTTAATTACAAATGTGTTATGAAACTGCTGAAATATGCAATAACAACTCAGTAGTTGTAAGACTCCATCAGAACATAGCATCTAGAAACTGTAATACACCTTTTGAATATACCTTTGTCCAAATAATACTGCTGTATCAGCAAAAAGCATCTCACTCCATATAGTGGTGGGGAATTTTATTTTCTTTTAAATATAGTGGGTAAACTGAACAATTCCAAATCATGGGAAGTCAGATTTAATCTGTATTTGCTAAAAATTATTAAATGCCAGATTTTTATCTTTTTTTTTTTTTTCCCAAAATAGTAAGAAAATCATACAAATGTACATATGTTTTTCAGTATTAAGCATGTCTGTGAATGACTAGTGGCTCATATTGACCTGTTCTGCAAGTTGCTCAACCTTCATTAGTATACTCAAATATAGGCTTCCTAGACATGGCTTCCTTTTTGCTAAAGCTGGTGAAATGACAGCCAACTTCCAAGCATCAGCCTAGGATGAAGAAAATTTCGCACAACTGACAAAATCTCTCCCTCTGTCTCAAAGCCTGCATTTAAAGTAGTTACTAGGTTTCTGCTCTCAAATTACATATATATTTGGGAGGGAGAAAAGGGGTGGGAATATAGGTAAATCAGTTACATTGCTACTGACTGCCTTCCCTAGACAGCAGCACTCAGCTGTATCTAAACCATGAATATTTTCTATATTATACAAATAATACTGCCTTCTGCAGTAGAAGCATGAAGTGCTATACCACATTCAACATCTTATTATGCTTCTCAGAAACTAAAAAAGTCCTTGTCATAAGATACATCATTTTTTTCAGATTACAAGAATGAAAAAAAGGGTGAATGAATAAACTAAATCCCTGATGGAGGGGAAAACTTTGCACAAGCACATATCCCAACACTTTGTTTTACCTTGCCAGCTCACTACTCAGTTCTATCATACAGTGCAGTTATTGAACAGACTGCGATACAGTTTTCACACAATCCATTTCTTCTCCCTGAAGAAGTCCTTGAAAAGCTCACTGAAACCAACTGACTATCCTGTATTACTGCACAGAGAGGGTTTTCCCAAAGAGGGAAGAAGGAGTTTTTTCCTAAACTAGGAAAAAACAAGAGATTGGTTGATGTATTTTCTGTGCACATAAAACCAACCAAAGGTATGCCTACACTATGAAGTACTGCAAAATGCAAGATTCCTAAAGTAGCAAAGGCAGCTATAGAGCCAAAAATGGTAGAGCTATGCAGCATCCCCTTTTCTATAGTTGCTTTGACCAAGCGGTGTCATTCTCTCAGCCAGGGGATGGTTTGAATTCAAAGATTTGTGGCAGAAACTTCTGTCTGCACAGAGGCGCATCAGCTTTGGGATCACTGCACCAAGTAAACATATCCCTCATTAAGTGTGAGGAAGTGACAACTCACAAAGGCATTTGATTAAACATTCTTCCAACCCCAACAAGCCCTGTAATAATTATGCTTTCTTTTGCGTAGCTTTTTCCAGCTCAGAAAAGACATCAACCTGCAAAACATGATTAAGTGTAACTCAATCACTGCATCTACAACTTCTTGGGCTCCAGCCTTCTTTCTTGTTAGGTCAGCAGAAACTACAGTGAAACAAGATAACATTCAACACTTTAAGAAAAGTTAAGATCTTTAAAAGGCTGAAACACCAACAGTCTGTCATGCATTGAAAAATACTCATATTTTACCTTATTATAAATGGATTTTTACTAAAACAAGAGATGATTGAAGCAGATGTTATTATAATTTATGGAGACCATAAACTGGAAGAGAAGAGAAAGGTAAAAGGGTAAAAGTAGGCTATTCACAGGATAGCTGGAATAAAAAAAATAATTAAATAATAATTTAAAAAACTCAAATAAAATTTAAAAAAAAGAAAAAAAAAACAAACCAACACAACAACAACCAAAAACTCACCAAAAAAATCCACAAAAAACCTCAAAACCCACTCTCATGGAGTTAGCTGTAACCCCAGAACAAGTTTGAGACATGTGCTGTTGCTGCTACGCTGATACTGCAGTTTGTAAACTAACCCAAAGCACCCAGATGGAGAGTTTTCTGCTCATTAAAGCCTTTCATTTTAATAATAACTTTACTTTCTACATTTAAACATAGCAGGCAGGCAGTAGCTATTGAAGTGCAACATTTGAGACAGTGCTGTTTTATTTCAGGATGTTGACACAATAACTACATTCTATAAGGATTCAGTATTGAAAATCACTATAATGTCAAAGCCCATCAATATAATCTTATGAGCAAAAATATGTAATTTTTAAAAAGGCATCTATCCTGCTATATAGGTTGGTAAAATGCTTTATGTAGCACAGGAGAAGGACCTATGTCTGTCAGAAAGCCTATTCTGGCTATATTACACTACCATGTCTTGTTTAAGATTAATACTATGAAGTATTTCACCAAAAATCCTCCGTAACAGCTTTATCAGGAGGATTTACTATTTCTTCAACTTCAGACTAATTTTTCCTTCCACAACATACTTTAGCAACTTTGCAAGAGGATGTTAGGTTAAAAGAGGGATTAAAACTGAATATAGGTTTGGTTCCACTTTAAAATGACAGCTTTATTAAAGAAGTAAACCAGCCATTTTGCTACAGTCATTTTCTTTATCACGGCTTGTAATTCTGAATATAAATCGGCTTTAAGAGATCTTTCCCCTGGCATGTGGAAGCACCAGCTCAAGCCCTGCAGACATTTTGATTTAATTACATTCAGAGCTGGTGGATTACTCAAGCCATTGTGCCATCTGTGAGGGCTGAGCTAGTGATTTCCCCCATCTTCACAAGGACAGACTTAATTAGATGTGAGGTATCAGTTATTGCATCCTCCAGGAAAAGAGCAACTGTGGCAATTGAGCAGCAAATTCACCAGGGCTTTTTGGCTCATAGGAATATTGCTTTACTCAACCTTCAGGTTAGGTAGGTCACCTGGGTCAATCATGTAGCAAAATCATCTGATGCTGTTAAACAAATGAAAACTAATTTTTTTCCTTTTATTTCGCAAAACTTTGCTTTTAGACCTCCCATTTAATGTTCACAGTTGAACTGAAATGCTCCAAGCTCGTACAGCATTGCGATGGAACAATCCTGTGTGAGGATTAAATGCTTGAATGATCTTCCTTCTTGAGCAAAAGCCTAAAATATGTAAATGCCTTCTAACTGAACAGTTAAGAAAAAAAAAATACAGGGAAATACAATACAGGGAAAAAACCCTGCACTGACACACCTCACATAGCAGAAATACGAACAGACTTGGGATTTCAGCCACTGGAATTTGGTACAATTTGGCATTTTTCTCCTCCAAAGCAACAATTCTCAAATTCATCCATCTGTGCTGCAGCATGTGAGTGATATTCCCAGAAGGGGAATGCAAATGAGAAAAAAAATAACCAAGGCAGGAATTTTCATAATCCTGCATGCAAGGGAGCTCTATAGGCCCTTATTACTGTTTTCATTTGGGGATTAACAAATCTCACCCATATCCTTTAAAATACACACATAGCTAAACTGTTCAACCAAATATGGAGAAAATACTTGATATTTTTCACTCACTACTTCTTAGTTTGGTTAGGTATCTGTAGACATCTCCTGAAAACAAACCCTACATGTTGAAAGAAATACTACAGCTTAAAAGGCAACAGAACCTAAACATACCCAGATCTCTTTTTATATATCACTTACAGCTGAGTGCACCAGATAGCTGGCTTGTTCAATTAGCACATACAATTCTACTGTATCTACCAAACTGAATTAGTTTTGCCACTGTACCTCCATAGTATGTGTTTTTCCTGATGATGTCTGTCCATAAGCAAAGATTGTGCCATTGTACCCTTCAAGAACATCTGCAAGAAGAAAAACAATTAAAACTCGTATTGGCATCTTAAAGCTTGATTATCATAATTTCAAGTCTTCTACAATGTTGATGCTCAATTACAAAATAGTTTGTGCAATAAACAAAAACATGAAACAGCCTTTAAGCAAAAAAAATAATTCATAATAAAATCTAAATTAAAGAATTGCAGAATTATTGACATCTCATTTCCCTGGGAAAAAATAAAAACTCTGGACACTAGATATTTTCTGATACACCTGTGTAACATGGGAAAGAGAAAATTCAACTGCGTGCATTTCAAATGCACCATACAGAAAATTAAACTCATACTGTGTATTTTTGCTACTATATCACCCTCAACAGCTCAGGGCCTCATTAATTTTCAAGCTTGTCTGCAAAGCATAAGAAGAATGCAAGAAGAAAGTCATATAAGCAGAACTGGCTTTACTGAAATAAACTTCTCTCAAGGCAGAATGAATAAATTTATACTGCACTAATATATAAAAAATATCCACTTTTAAATTTGCAGTGGTTAATGTCTACAGTAGCTTTTAGAAATCCATGAGGGTTGTAAACCAGCTGGTTCTCAGGCACAGACCCATGTCCTTTCATTGCAGTTGAAAGGATTACTGGGTGGGACTTGCTCCAGGCAAGTGAATCTGAAGTCCTAAGTAAGGGCGCCTATTTATGCAGCTTTCATGAAAAAAATAAAATAAAATAGGGTAATATTTACGATAGTTGCTAACAAAAAATGAAGGAAATCTCCAATCTAAAAACCCCACACAGCTCGCATCAGACTCCTATGAGTGATCCCCCTGGATCCCAAAAGCAGCAAGAATGATGCTGGCCAGGGTGCTCACTTATGGACACCCACCTTCCTTCTGAAATATTCATTCTGTTGCTCACCCCTCTATATCTGTAATAATACAGGCTAGCGGAAGAAAAAAAGATGTTTGCGTGTGTGTGTATTTATAGGAAATATATACACATGACTATATTATATAATATTACATATGCCATATATGTTGCATTTACATAAACACAAACACATATAACCTCCATATGTCTGTGTGCAGCTGGTCCAGATAGAAAGGAAACTTAAATATGATACATTAGAAAAACATAAAAAGAATGAAGAAATAAACATGAAAAAAAATCAGAGAAAAACCACCGAAAGGTTATTTCAAAGAAAATAAATTGTTAAAAAGAAAGGGAAGGAGATGTTTTTCAAAGACAACTGCTACACAGACCCAACATTTCCTATACAGCGATACTGAGTAAGGACGAAATTGGAATGAAGACATTTTAAAAATATATATTCTAATTAAACACAGAGAGTAACTATTTAAGTTGTGTCAGAACTGTTTTGGAGAGCTGAAGAGACCAGACAAGCCAGAGGTTGTACAGACCTCCACAAAGTACTGCTGGGTAAATTTTTCAAATCTTGAAATCTAATTACTGTGAGTCTGGTATTAACATTTTGTATAAGCTTAGCATCCTCATCTGTTTACAGAAATAGATACTCTACTTATTCTTGCTTTAAAGAAACAATGCTTAAAATAAATAATTATAAATAACAATTGCATAGATAAAAAAACAGATGTTCAGGCACAGATGCAGTGCTATCTTGAGTTCATGCCTTCAGCTCATTACTCCACCTTCTAAATAGGACCATGTTATTGGTTATTTCAAAACATTCCCTCACCAATTCTTTTCTGAAGGGAACATCTCATTCATTTTCAGTTCAACACAGAACAAATTTGAGTGGAAGTGCTACAACAAAGGTAGCTCTAACGCAGGAGAAAACAGGTGGCGAGCCACACTCCCCCTCTGTACCACGTTCAAAGCTCATTCACTTGAACTTTCAATTTGAGGGGCTTTTTTTTCCAATAAAACCTCAACATATTCTAAGCATTGGCTTTGGAAGACAATAAAGTATTAAGGAGGGAAAATTAGCTGCTTAGCAAATTCCTGAAGATTGGTGAATATTAAAACCTTAAAATGAATTCTGCTAGGAGCTCCACTCAACTTGCACTGGTGGGTCTAACTCAGGCAAACCAGCAGAAACATGAAGCACAGGACCAAGGAAGTAGAGGCAGAGATGCAGCCAAGGATTTGCAGTGTAAAAACAGCAGCAGCAGCTCACAGGAGATAAAAGTTATATCTTTTTTATAAATACAAAAATTTTATCTCCTTTAAAAAAGTTAATCAGATTAATACTAAATTTCAAATAGCCTATAGCCAAGTCATTATTTAATGAAACTGTATTTGAAACTTTTTAAATATAAAGCTTACTTGACACTTTTCCTGTTAAACACACATGTGTACAAGCACAACAGGGAAACAGTCACATTTACTTTTTGAGGCTACATCCAGTTGCAAGTACTCCATATCTATTGTGTATGGAAACCTCCATCTCTGCTAGCCAGAAGGAAAGAAAGTATTTGTGTTTGATTTTTTTATTCTGAACTAAAATCTTCTTGGAAGATAGAAAATAAGGAAGGTTCATTTCCTTCTTCAGATGGAAATCAGCACTTGGGAAAGATGAGCTAAAGTGTCTGGGAGACGCACAGAACTGCCTTCAAAGGTGTTTAAGCATCAAAATAATAACCATCCTGGGGCAGAAGAGGGGGGGTGCGGGTCAGAAATCTTTGAGCCAACATATGCAACCTTGTTTGTTTCTAAAATACCACTTCACATCCAAACACATTTAAATTCCCAGGACATCTGAACAGAATCTAAGAGTTCGCTTCTACTATGTCCTCCTTTTGCTGAATCCAGTTAACTTAGAATTTTTTTTAAAAAAAAAAGAAAAAATTTAAAGTAAGAAACAAAAAAGGCTTATTATGCCCACGTGAATCCAAGGTACAACATCAGCCCTATACTGGTACATGGCCTAGAGGGAAAATAACCTGATTAATCAACTGTTATGTAAGAAAATTGCTCAGAATCTGCATCAATGTATATTAAGATACATTCTGCTTGAGGAAGCATAGGCAAGTAATTTACCTTCCCAAATAGCAAAAAATACTTTATTTCACAAAAAAAACAGCCTTTTGGCCTTTTGCATCAGCTGCTATTATAAAGTGCCAGTGGTCTCAGTAGTAGAAGAGGTTATTTTTGTTGGAAGGCTTTCCACATTAAGACAGTTAATACACCATCTGTCAATTGAAGAAAGAGAGAAGACAGTCCCAGATAGAAACAGCCGGCACAAAACTTAAAAGAGTGAAGGAGCAGGAGGGGAAAAAACAGGTGAACAAAGTGACTGAACAAAGATCAGTTGGGATTTTTATGTAACTCATAACAAACAAAAAGAGTCAAAGTGCTTTCCTTAATTCCTAGCCTAACTCTTTCTTCAGTGATTATGTTTGATTTACCCTTCCCACATAAACCAGCTACTCAACTCAGTGATTCAGCTGCTGCCAGATGGCCTTTTTCATGATGAGTATAGATAGAACAGGTAGCAACAGTATAGAACAGCTGCTACTGTGTAGGGGTACAATACAGACTTGCTCAGGTTAGGGACCTAAAAAGTCCTTCCAGCGGTATTAGAGCACTCAGCATAGCTCTGCAAAAAATGGCCAACGGGAGCTGTGGGCTGGAGACCTTGCGGATGGACCACTGACCAGTTTAGGAGTCTTAATGGCAAGAAGAAAGGACAAATGGCTTTACAGAAGTCCTTTCAGCCTCATTTCTAAAGTTAAATTTTAGCTCTATACTTATATTTTCCATCTCTAAGCTTTCTAGGTTCTGCAACTCAGCATTTGAGGCCTATATTTGTAACCAGAATAGAAAGTCAATAAGCCACGCAGTGAAAGCAAGCCCACCACCTAAAATATCATTAAAGCAGTTTTCTCCTCCTCAAGGATAACACAAATGTGCAGATGCTCACACACGCACTAACATGCTCACAGCTTGGGCCATTACATATTCTCCCTCACTGTAAATGTAGGAAGAATGCAAAATCCTGATGCAGACATCCATCTGTGTAGATTACGAAGATAAAGCTGTTTTCTGGCAATAGAGAGCAATCGGAAACAAAGCAAAAATGGTGGCAATCACACACTATTGTTCCCTTTCAGATTAAGCGGTATTTCTTAGTTTGGTTAAAAGAAATGTAAACACAAGTTCCCAAGCTGTGGTCATATGCACCAGTGATGATTTCCCACACACTTCCACTACTGGTACTTCTGCCCTTAGGAGTATCTTGAAGGAACACCATCCCAGCAGCCGCCCTGATTTGAATTACGGTAACACACATATTGCTTCTCCTCCTCTAAAAAAACGTCCCAGTTTCTCATGTGTGGAAAATGAAACACTTTGACTTAGTCATTGAGCTGTTTACTTAAACCTAATCCCATTTCTTCTTTACTGGTGAAAAAACTCATTTAGGTAATTCTTATTTTAAACATAGTTATACCCATTGTTTTAGAGACTGCTGGGCCAGCTGGCATTTTCTGTGATAACATTAATCACAATGAAACCATCAGCCATTTCATGGGAGTATAATGAAATCTGATAACAAATGGTAACCTTGAAAAGCTATCTAAAAAATCGCAATGACTTAAACAGCGCTCCAAGTTGTAATGTACTTAGCTCATATTTCCATGTAGTAAATTACATTGTTCCAGTCTATCAGAAAAAGTCCAGTCCATTTCACATTCTTCACTTTATTAGGCTTTAAACTGGAAATTAAACCCAAGGAAATGAAAGCTGAGAACTCAAGTACATCACTCCAGTAACACTGTGCTCTCCCTCCTTCCCTGCCTGTCTTGTACTCTCTCTTTCCCCCATCTCCCTTTCTCTCTTGCCCCACCACTGCCCTCACTTTTTCTGCTTCTCTTCTTCCCCCCCCCATTTCTCTTTCTCCTTTCCTTTCTTCTATACCCTCCCCTGCAACAAACCTGCCTTTCAAGTTATCTAGAAGGTCCAAGTTAATAGGCAGGCAAAAATACGTTTTAACTCTATTTTTAAGTTGGACTTTGGAAAGTATTTGCCTTTCTATTTGGCTAATGAAGAAGGCTTAGTCATTCATATAGGTCTTCCAATTTCCTCTCAAACAGGATTTTATTTCTCTTGCCATTTTCAGAGGAAACCAGCTTCCACAGAGGATATAAATAAACCCCACAAGTCTACAAACAACGATGTGCTGCTTCTGTTTGCACACACACTGCAGTACTGAAACAGTTCCCCAAAATTCCAAAAGTTGAATGCTGTGTCAGTAACCCAAACTAATGATTTCTAAGCTCTACAACTCCAATCCCTCCAGATTTTATTAAAGCCTTCCCCTCTGAAGTCAGAACTGCCATAATTAGGCTCCTCTCTGAGAGAAGGCAATTGAAGTCTCATGACTCATTTCCTCTCTCCAACATAAAATAATTTAGCTTCTGGGCCTCCCCCCAGTCATCTAGACTACATGCATGTTGGTTTGCTCCAGGCTGTCTGAGCAAACCAACCAATGTTCCTCCAGAAGAGAACTCAGGATTTGCAGCAGCGCTGCTCACCCCAAGGACCTCTCCCCACTGGCAGACACAAACCCTCAGCAGGTCCCGCTCCATGCCTGAAACACTAGCTCGTCCTTCAACACTGCATCAGTAGCTCCTGCACCTCTGAGCAGCCCCGAATCTCACATACCGTATAAATTCCAGTGTTAAATGTGCAGCCTTGTGCTGCTATACAAACATAACTCTGACCAGCTCAGACACCACTTGAACTGCCTACATACTTCTATTTAAAAATAAAAGCTGAGGACCAAATTTTGAAGGGTGCAGGGACACTACACAAAACCAGGGAATAACTAGACCAGGTACTACTACCTGTAACCCCTGAGATGCTGCAGCAGCTGTAATACTTCCATGGACGGACTATCCAGCACTAGAACCAAGTGGGAGGTCTGAGGGTGACTTGGGATGTGGGAGAAGTATGGCAGGTAGGGAAAGTACAACAGGCAATTAAAATGCACCCAAAAAGTTTGATTCTCAAGTTAAAGTCTACACGTTTATGACGGGTTTGCTTTAAAAAAATAGGGTGCCATCCAATACTCACTTCTGTTCTAATTTAATTTTTAAATGCAAGCTATCTGCCTGCAAAGCAGCTACAAAACCAGTGCCTTTTAAGTTTTCCTTTAATGGTCCGTCTATCATTCAAAGACACAGCTATTCCACACTCATCCCATAGTCTCACACTGCATGAAGAACGTGCTTTCTGTTGCTTATCACATATCACAAAAAAGCAAATATTTGGATGGAATAACAGTCACACAGAAGGAGAAAATTAGGAACAACTATTGCAATTCCTTCAATCCTTTTTCTTCTGTTTTGGGTTGGTTTTTTTTACACAGACACATCCTTAAAAAAGGAAACACTTGGAATTACTAGTTACTAAACTCCCATAGGGACATCTAAACATTTATTATCCGGTCTTTAAATAGCTTGACGGGACACAGGGAGACATCTTATCTTTCTCCCTCCCAGCAAGCAGGAATAAGCAAAGACAACACCTACCTTTAACAATCTGCTTGGCACAGGCATTATAAACTTGTTCCTGGGTTGTATTAGGAGGTAAGACTCTATCAAAGACATATGGTTTCCCTTGCTGCAAACAAGAGAGAAACATCGTAAGAGAAAGAACATGGAAAACAGTTTATAGACCAAATTTGACAGGCATCCTGAAATGCAGCACTTACTACAAAGGAAGTCATTGAATGCAATGGAGACAACAATATTTTGTTGACTAAACAGATGTGACATCTCGCATGCTCCAAAACCATTTTTTCTGCAGCCAGCAAATAAAATGCAGCATACGCTTTCTGTGTGTTCACATTGGGGTCAGTGGCTACAGTTGCAGGAAGCAGCAAGCTGAACTATCAGTAACTGAAAGTTATTTTCTCCCTCTCCTAGGAGTTAAGGGGGAATAGCAATGTAAATATTTGCCAAAGATCTGCTGTTCATTGGAACAAGCTAGTGAAAGCTGTGGTGTGAGAAACTGTAATCAGACCTGAGAGAATCAGAAGTTTGCAAGTCCTGACAGCTGCTTTCTGCTGAGGCTGGGGTGGTCCAGCACGTCCCAAGCACAGTTCCAGCACACTATGTGTTCCTTCAGGAGAAATACACTGGTTTGATTCCTATGCTAAACACGAAAATGTGTGTTGGTAATAGCATAGGTTAGACCCCAAACAGGCAGCCCAGTCACTGTTATTTTACCCTAAGTTTGTATTTTTTTCAGAAATGGTCACAATTTTTATCCTTATCACCAACAAATAACAAGATGGCATGTGGAAAGAGCTCCAAAATGATGATTTGAATGGGACTGGAGCCATTTTCAGACTGTGAACTGCCACCGTCTCACCGCAGACACTGAGCTGCCTTAATTCCCAGGTGACACCACAACTGACACTTATTCATATGTCTATATGTTGTAGCACAACCCACCCATACACTTCCATGAATTTTGATTCCTCTTTGTAGCACGTATAATAGATTACAAGAGAAACGCATATTAGCAACCATAAAAATAGGTTTGCATGACACTCAAAGGCAAATCAACTCTCAAGACAGCAGTTCAGCTCCTTACAACTCAAAACCAAGCAAAATATGTACATTTAAAATACAATTCCTTTATTTAAAGTTACACCAAGCGGATGTGTAACATCTTTCTCATCTTCCAACAAAGCCTGTAATATATCCTTTCGAAGATGTGACGCTTGCTCTGAGAACATGACAAGGGCTTCAAAGCTAACTGTGAGGTGGCTGGATACCCAAAGTAGGAGTCTTGTTCTGATGAGTCGAGGTGCCATTCCTGTCATTTGCTGCCAGCTGTTCAAATGCTATGCTCAATTAACCATTTTTGTCAAATTGTGATTTTACTTCAAGCAGATCATAACCTTACACTTGCCTGCTCCTTAAACTTGGATACTTAACAGCCACAGGGGAAACAAGACAGAAAGGTGTTTGCCTGCAATGTGTGTTCTTGTTTCGTCTCAAAATTTCTGATCTCAAGGATATGAAAGCCATTTATAAAACATTTAGTAAATAATTTATGGTCCTGTGCTGGCTGGCATGAGGTGGCACTGGAGCACCCAAGTACCTTGCTTGGTAAGACACAAGCTCGAAGTGGTGACTCAGACAGATATGACCAATGCAGCCCAGGCACCAGTTTTCACCTGCAGCAGCTTCAGCCCCAAGGAGAATGGTGGGACTGCTGGGAGCACTCAGATGGCACCTACCCCAAACTCTCCAGAGCTTCACATGGATAGTTATTATAACTATTCTAGAGCAATTTCTCATACGGACCTTTCACCTCTTACTCCCATTTTGCTTATTTGAAGCACTACACAATAAGCCCTAATGCAAGAGGTCAAAAAATACACTGATGCCCAACCTCTGCCATCCACTTATCGCATTTATTTCCTTCATGCCCAAGTTGAGACTTACTAGCTAAGCAGTGTGAGAGAGTAGCAGATATGCCAGTACACCATCCTACCGTGGCAAACAGCACTCAAGGCAAACATTGCTCTGGTGCAATCAATCCAGCTTTACTGAGCTCTCAACAACTATCATGTCAGAACACCACAAAAAACAATCCCATCATAACTGTGCTTCACACAGCTGAAATAAGCTCTGGCTGCAACTCTTATTTATCTGCCAGACTGAAAAGCTACAAATGTTAAACAGCAATTCACACATTTGCTACTTAGGCCCAATCTCCCCCAGATTTTTGTTCCGGGAAGCTAGAAGACTGGAACACTCAACACTGATACCCAAAGAAAATAAATAAATGCAAAGGATCATAAAGCATCTGTCATCAACTGCATGAAATGAGAGCACTCCGTTATCCAAGAAGCACTTACCGGTTTGGGGGGAGATTTTTTGTGCTTCATCTCTGCATTGATCTTAGACAACGACAATTTGAGGTGCATGATCTTTTCTGCAAAGGGCAGTATGAGGGGGCACAGACCCTCTTCTACCCTCGGTTTGCTACTAACACATACTTCTTTTGCTCTATCACTCTGCCCTAAATCCTCTCAATCCTGCTTAACCCTCTTCTCCCCACCAGGTGCATTCCCTACTCCTTATAGAACTCATCCTCCTCCCTCTTTCTCTGTTCACCTGCTTGGGTCTCTGATGTTGGAGAAATATTAGGCATCACCCATGTCACCCTATTCAACTTGTTCAGCTTTCTGACTCTTCTGTCCCACCAGCTCTCCTTGGAATTCTCACCACCACCTCCAAGCTCCTGGTGGCAGGCTGTAACCTTCACTGCCTCTCCCACTGAGCTGTCCCTTGTCCCTTGTCCCTTTGATGACCCAGCTGGGCAGCCCACAGACTCACTCTGCATGTGTTCCACAAGAGCTCAGCCTCAGCTTACAGATACTAGAGAAGTCTGCAACACCTTAGACAGGGAGGAGTTTTTAAGGTTCTCAATTACTTTTTGCCTCAGTCTTCACAGGCAACAGCTCTAGCTACTCTGCTCCAGTCTTGGAAGGCAAATGCAAGGACTGTGAGAATTAAGACCTTAGGCCCAAGTAGGAGAGGATCAGGTCTGAAAGCATCTTAAGAACCTAAATGTGCACAGGTCCATGGGACCTGATGAAATTCACCCGTGAGTCCTGAAGGAGCTGCAAATGAAGTTGCTAAGCCACTGTCCATCCTATTTGAAAAATCATGGCAGTCAGGTGAAGTT
>JANRGW010042338.1:82596-105147 GCA_024733675.1 Psilopsiagon aymara
ATCAAAAGGAGCGTGACCAGCAGGTCGAGGGAGGTGATCCTGACCCTCTGCTCTGCTCTCGTGAGACCTCACTTGGAGTATTGTGTACAGTTCTGGTGTCCTCAACATTAAAAGGACATGGAACTGTTGGAACGAGTCCAGAGGAGGGCCATGAGGATGATCAGGGGACTGGAGCACCTCCCTCAGGGGACTGAAGCACCTGAAGACAGGCTGAGAAAGTTGGGGCTGTTCAGCCTGGAGAAGAGAAGGCTGCGTGGAGACCTCATAGCAGCCTTCTCCAATACCTGAACGGGGCCTACAAGGATGCCAGAGAGGAACTCTTCATCAAGGGACTTTAGTGATAGGACAAGGGCAATGGTTTAACAGAGGAGTTTAGATTAGACATAAGGAAGAAGTTCTTTACTGTGAGGGTGGTGAAGTACTGGAATGGGTTGCCCAAAGGAGTTGTAAATGCCCCATCCCTGGCAGTGTTCAAGGCCAGATTAGACAGACCCTTCAACAACATGGCCTAGCGTGAGGTGCTCCTGCCCGTGGCAGGCAGGGGAGGGACTGGATGATCTTAAAGTCCTTTCCAACCCTAACCATTCTATAATTCTACAATTCTAAGATGTCCAGCCTGAAGGAAAGCTGTGGCAATTCAGCTGCCGAGATACTGCTAAGGCAGCAGATTTTTCTCTGGAGCAAACTACAGGTTTGGATTTCTTTTGTTTTGGAGAGTGTCATTGTTGTAAGCTCTAAATTTTTGACAGACTTTCCTCAGAGGTAACAAAAGCCATACCCATCCTCCAAAGGCAACATGCTGGCAGATCCAAAGGGTTTGCTTCAAAACAGAGAGAGAGTGAACAAGCATGAACATCACCTTATTTTTATCATTATCCCAAGCAGTACTTTTCCCTCACTGTCATCTTCAGAAATAACAACTGTTTGAGGTTGTGGTGTTTTTTTTTTTTTTTATGTAACTCAGCTTGAATTAAACACCAAAATCAGAAGTATTTCAGTCTTATTAGACCTTATTCAAGAAATCAATAAGCAGCTAAAAATAAAGTGTTAATTTCTGAGTTGATGCTGTTTTATCTGTGTACCTCCTCCATACATTATTTTTCAAACTTTCTCATTATGTGCAGTGTACTCTCTCTCATACATAAATCACATCTTCCTTCCTATGTGATTACTTCTTACAGTCCCCTTGACAATCTGTTCCATTAACTTATGCCACTGCTGCTTAACGGCTAGGATAAGTGCTCCGATCCACCCACATAATTCCTGTTGAAGTTGTATTGACAGCAAGATAGATTCTGTTCTGGCCCTTTGATAGTACAAAGAATGCTATTCATATGTATTGTCAATTATTATTTCACCAGCTTAATGTTTAGTTTCTTACTGAGTTTACAGGCTTGACATTAAAAAAAAGACAAAACCCAAAACCACTGAGGATCTCAGAAGCACAAAAAGAATCTTAACTATGCATGTGCTGCCAAGACTGTAATTTTACAAGCAATACCAAAGAGCAGTACTATCACTAGAAGCTAATGCAGTCTCAATTAAAGATAACCAAATACACTTCCTGTTTAAAAATATAAAGAAAGAAACCTCAAGTCTCCTAAATTCCCCATAGACAGGAAATGAGAAGAGCTCAGTGCTTAGAGCTCCATGCTAAGAATTAGGAGCCTCAATGCAATTTCATGAATAAATCCCTGCGATCTTTAGCCAGACATTAAGGTTGACTCCAACAGTGCATCTGCATATTACGATGCTAAGCAAGATGGCACCTGACTTTCAGGCAGCTGAGCTCTAAGGCAGAATCCACAGTCCAACGTCCATTCCCAAAGTGCCTTATAAAACTCGTGGGCAAGGTAAGATGGCTTAGAACAGAATTTCCAACAGCTAGCATTTAGCTCAGATATGTAACTGCTAAAGTAGAAAGGAAGAAGACAGCACACAAAAGGCCGAGTTTCTTTGCTTCGGAGGGGCTGTAAGTAGATAAGCGTCTGATAAGGAATTATAGCCCTAGAATCAGAAATACCATCCAGATTTCTCACAGGGCACATGGAAATTTGTCCTGCTTGAGCAGACAACAGCTGTGTGCAAGTTATGTGACGACTGGTGATTGTGAAGACGCCTAGTGCGGTTCTGACACCAAACACGGAAGCTGTAGTGACGGTGGAAGCAAAGCTCATTCATACTTGTCTGGAAAATACTATGTGAGTACATCCTTGTGGGTGACAACATTTTGAAAGAGACTTAACAAGAGGTCACACATTAGTTCTTAAAAGACAGAAAAACATCCATCAATCCACCCAAGGCTCACCTCCACATGTCAAAAGGAACGCAGAAGCACAGAGGCAGGCAGGGGACCCAAATGGTAGACCCTAGGAAGAGGCAGTCTGACAGGGCTCCTGCCAAGGCTTTCCCTGGAGAGCATCTGCCCCATGGTGCAGGTGTGAAAGCTGTCAAGATGACTCTCAGGATCCCTGTTAGAGTGCCTAGGTGTACAGCACACATAATGGCATTCACACAGGAAGAACATTTCATGATTGCCCAAGAGTTAGGGGATGATTAGAGGACAAAGGCAAGGAAAGGGAGGAATGCAGGTGATTTGGCAGGCAACAAACATGGGATGAAGGGTCAGAAGCACCACCCATGAAAGCAGGCTGCTTGTCCAGTCACTCCCCACAAGGTCTGTGTGTCCATGCTGTCAGCTGATCTATGTGTGATGAGATCTGGAAAGGGGCTCAGCTTCTGACAGGTTGATGGGTTCAGTTCTTCCTAGCAGCCAATAGTTACAGCACTCAGGAGAAACAGGCAGATAGATCGTGTACAGTTTCCCCCTCATTCATCTTAGCACTGTCCCTCAGAAGGCAGGAATGTTTTTTTTCCTCCACAGCCTGGTCAAATAAAGGCATCCCCTTTGCTCCTGTAGAAGGGGTGCACCAGTCATGCAATCATCAGCCAATAGATCTTCCTGACCAAAATCACAGTGTCAAATCACATGGCTCAGTTTATGAGATTAATTGTTCAGCAAACCATGACTCTGCTGAAACTCTGTCATTATTATTCTAGCTCTTTATTCAAGTCAAAGAGTTTTACTGATGCAGTTGGAACGAATGATTCACAAGTGGGTTTAACATATCATACAAGATGCCACTGCTTGTACATTCAACGGATGAGTATACAGCAATAGAATTGTGTGACACATAGGAGCTTAATTAATGTGAAATTATTTCCCAGCTAGTTTTCACAACCTAAGTGCCCTTGTAGGAAAGGTTTTATAAGTAAAAGATACATAATTGCAGCCCTGGAAGACAGAATTTTTCAAAAAGCAGAAAGCAAACTGTTACCAGCAGCAATTCAATTTCTCAGTCAAGGCACGTCCCTCATGCAGCACTGAGGTGGCATAAAACACATTTCTTCCCTCTAGCCTATAGGAGTTAAAGCCTTTGCTCCCTTCGAAAATTTAGAGGCCAAATTTACTGACTGCTGCATCAAACTTGCTCCATTTGCAAGTGGTATAAATAGCTGGCCCTGAAAATTCCCCCTGGAATTAGACAGACCTTGTTAGAAAGACTTCCTTTTCCCCTCAAATTATAGAGATTCTGCAACAACAAGGTTGTTATTATTTTGCTGGTAAAGCACAAGAAATAAACAAGATCTATCCCATTCTCCGGAAGCCATCTATACCTAGTGAGAATTGAAAACATGATTCAAGACAGAGGGAGAAAATAAATGCATGCTAGCAAAACAGTTAAATTTAATTATGACATTTTCCCTTTATTCAGTCATTCTGTTTAAGTAAAGGCTACTGCCATCCTATCCATTTTCTATGCTAGCTTGCCCTTTAAAAACATTGGGGCAGTAGCATGTCACCTAATGGATGAGAATTCAGCATACTTAGGATAAAAAAATTCAGGAAATCTATTCAGAATAACCAGTTAAAACAAGTTGTCCAAAAGAAATTCTTAAATCCTGATAATATCCCTAAAACTCAGTTGGAGAATAAATTAAAAAATGCAGTCATGTATGAACAGGCACTGCAGAGCAATCTGAGTCGAGCGCAACATTACTTTTGCATAGCGGGCTTAATTATTGATCTACCTTATGAATATTTCCGTGTAGCTGATGGAATTTGGCTCATGGCCAGTAATCCACTTTTAGCTTTCACTCTCCACAGAAAGAATCTTTAATTCCTTGCAACAAATCCCATTCAGAAAGCACCATTTTATTGTGGCACAGATCTGCAATTTAGGAAACCAAACCTTCAGTATTATTTTAAAGCTTTTCCACCCAGCCACATGACCTGGCAAATATACTCTTTAAGGAACTTTATATGAATTTTAAGTATAAAGACCTCCCAATACAAATTATTATTAAATAATACTCATTAGCGACACATTTTTATACTTCTTATAAAGCAATACTCAAGAGTCACACCTGTCCATTGTTATTTACTTGCATTAGTGCAAGCTTATCACTGTCTGGAGGATGAGATGGACCCAATGTCTCACGGACCCCGCAAAAGCTCCAGCCCCTCACTGGCACTTCTCAGCCAGTCAAATGGGACGTTATCCATATAACGGTAGTCACAAAAACAAAAACCAGTGCAGACTGTCTCCCAACCCCCAGCTCAGCCATCAGATGATAAACTGCAGGCTGACAGGACTCCTCAAATCCAGGAAGACGGCTGGAGCAAAAAGCTAGAGAAGCAGCATCCTGGTGCACCTGAGGCTCAGGTTCTCAAATCACTGCCAGAGGCTGCAGCCCAGCTGGGAGCACCAACAAGCACCATGGAAAACAGGACCTCTTCTTACTTGAGGGAAACAAACTCACTTTTCCTCTTCCAGGACTCCCCTGTGTCGCATGGCTCAGTAATGGGACAGTGATGTAGAAAGGCCCCAGGACACAGCCTCCTCCAGCTCCACACCATCCTCATCGCTCTGCAGGCAGATGGGCGCAGGCAGCCTCAGCAGGGGCAATGCCTGGTCAGTGACTGAACGCTTGGCAGCACCAAGCACTGCATGTGAATGCTGCATAACTGGCAGCGCTTAGTCTGCGCATCCTTTGGTACTCCTTCCACGCATCCTTCCAGCCCACCAGCGCCCTGCACGCCATGTGGCAGCTTGTAGATTTGGGTCTCAATTACTTAAGTGCTTATGCAACAGTATAAACCTGGGAATTTGGAGAGCAGTGTTGTCCTCCTGCAGTTAAATTTAATCCCTGAAAAGATGAAGCTATGCTAATAAACATGGAAAAAAACTAATGTCATTTGGTGCTCTGTACAGCAGTAGCCTAAGACCCTTTCCTGGGTCCTTCACTCCACATTAAGAAATTAAGATATTTTTTTCACACTAGTTTTTCTTTTGCAAAATTGCTTCTTCTGTCTTTTCTCACAAAACTGAGTTCTTAGTAGATATGTGATTGTAAGTTCTGCAGACCTCTCCAATTTATCAAAGGTATAAAGCCATCAGAGAGCAGAATTAGACATAGGCTACCCCAACAGTCCTAGGGGAAACAGGAAAAAATCATTCCCAGCACCACCCCTCTTGCTTTCAGGTAGCTTGTTCCACTGTATTACATGTAACAAATACCTACTGGTTTAATTTACTATACTCTAATTTAATAGAACTTTTCAGGCCTATTCAAAGCTACCTTCATAATCTTCTCACTTTACTTCAGCAAAGCACAGACAAGCTTAATTAAATTAAACTTTAAAATGTTTAACTTGCCTTTCAGACAAAGATCCTCTGGACATCAGAGATTCTTCAGTAAACAGAAATCTTGTGAGAATATTTACTACATAATACTCTAAGCCACAGCCAATGCACAGGGTCTTTGTATAACCTGCTTTTGACAGCTTCTACCTCTCTAGAAGAAAAAGAGCTCTGAAGGTAAGCCAGACTCAAAATTATCCAAAATGTCTCTGGTTTTACCAGGTTCCAGCATTTCAGCTAACCTACCCCACACCCTTGTATCAACAGGATAAGAGATTTTCATCATTTCTTTTGTATTTAAAACCGTTCAGGCTAACAGTTTAGAAAGGATGGGAAAATATTCTTTGAACTTTTGAAATATTTCAAAGAAAGATTCCATAATTACAGAAGCCTGAGACCCCTCTAACTAGAGGTCTTGTGATTTTAGTAGCGATTAAGAACAAAAAGAGAACAACATATCACTCATCTATTTTGTAAAAATGCAGTACTTCAAACTTGGTTTTAAACTACCGCTTTTTTCGTAAAGAACACTACGGTCTTTCAATAAAAATTTCATAGTCAGGAAAATAATGTAGTAAAACCTATCCTCAAACAATAACAGGAGTCAGACAATGCCTCCTCATGGGTGGCAGGCTGTGGGAATAAGTTATGCATGAGGCAGCATCTCTGCTTATCGGCAGTATTTCTAGAGAGCTAACAAAAAGCTGAAAAGCTGTGTGAATATTTCAAAACATGAAACAAAGCAGTTTTGGTGAAGTAAGATGTTCTAAGATTAAGTAAGTTTTAGCCCTAGGTAAGATGCCAACCTTCAGTTCCACCCACAGAAGAGAAGTGCAACATAAACCAGCCCCGTGTTCAAGACATCTTAATTCTGCCGTGAAAGTGCTGTGTAAATCTTCACTTTGTTAAACATATCACTTACAGATTTATGGGGCAAGTGGGTGGCTCAGGAGATTAGTAATGGGATACTGAGCACTGTCAGTTGTAGGTTCAAATCCACCTCGGGTCAGGAGAGGTCAAAATGAAATGAGAGGGCATTACTGGTCCATAGAGAAGCTTTCTTTTCAGCAAGCTCTGCAAAACCAAGGGTTGAGGGGGATCAGAGAACAAACCACACCACTGGTTATGGAGCATCCCATCAGCCCGGATATATATTAGCAAAAAAGAAACAAGTGAGATGCTTACACTCCACCACCTGCATTGTACAGTATTTGTTCTGAAGAGAAAGCATTTCACAAGCATAGACCATCACATTTGCAGCTGGGCTACATTCAGCCTCCCAGGGATTATTCAACCACAGCCACTAATTTATTGTGCGACTTAATCCTAAAGGAGGAGTTCCTGGAGGATCTCAAAACTGTCCTGGCAATCACCACAGCAGCGAGCCCAGACCCAAACAGCCAGTGTATGCAGCAATTGTGCGTAAATCTCTGCTCCGCAAACTGAATCTCTTCACACTGACCCAAGCAGAGCCAAAATGCCTGCTGCACGGCAGCATGGGAACATGGTTCTCCACCAGAGACATGCTCCACCAAACAGGGCTGAACTGATCTTATCCCACTATAGCTAACTGTAGGACCAAAAACAACACTGTTACCTGTAGATTATTTTCTTCTCCTCTCAAGAACTGAAAGATCCCAAGTGTTCAAAAACCCAGACTAGTAATGTCCAAGACAGGTGAGAGGATGATACCAGCACCCATAATCTAATGGAGTAACTGTGCTCCCAGAGATCAGGAAATGACCTTCACCCACTGATCCCTTGCTGTTTGTGTGTCTTCCTGATTCACTAGGAGACTGGCAAGAACAACTTAGACCTGCTTCCTCATTTACAAACTGAGATATAGGCGAAGTAGCGCTGGCAGCTTGAACATTTACTGACCTGCAAGTGTAGCAGGATTTGAAAAACCCACAATATAACAGAAACGTTACCACTGCACCAGCCTCCTTTCATGCAATGTAATTGAAACCGTATGCACTAAAAACCTGTCAGAGAATTAAGGAAGAACGACAGCACCACTACTTCTGTACTTCCCTCTGCCTTTTCCATTGGAAAATGATACTCAAGAACTGAAAGGGCAGCAAACATTGCAGCGCTGTATCTGGTTTTATCTACACAGATATTTGATGCACAGCTGTCCCAGCATTATATTCTATTTTGTAGCTTGACAGCTTGTAGCCTAGACTCGTGTGGTATATTGGAAATACTCATCTGTGCATCTCTATGACTATAGTAACAGCTACAATTTGAGCATGGAAGAGCCTTCACGGGAGCTCAGATGTCGAGGCAGGCAGAGCAATTACCCTGTCACTGAGTAATGCAGACAAGTTGCTCCTGGCAACAAACCTCTTCAAACGTGGATGGAGAACAGCATTAACAGAATAGAGGCCCCATGCACGAGTGCGGCCATTTTGATGAGCTTCTGCACATCCGCCATTTCTCTTTGTTCTGATACTACAGTTTCTGCAGCTCCTGGGGCGGCCCCATTACTGTGAGGTCAGATATGAAATGCACAACTAAAGGCCTGTTTTATAAGAACACAGAGCGAGAGTAGATCTTCCAGGGAAGAATGCACAGGAACTATAACATTTCACAGAGCATTTGAGACCCACTACAACATCACTGACCTCCCTTCACTCTTGTAACACTTCCATTGAGTTCTTTTACCTTTTCTTCTGATTCTTATCTCAGTTTGCCCAGTTTCTTCTCTCCCTGCTATTTCACCCAGTTTCAGAGAGGTAGGGGTGGAGGAGAGAGGAGGCAACTCCCATCTGTGAGGACTAAAGCCACACAGCACTGGGCAAGCCCAAACCTGAACACTCAGAGACTCAGCTCTAGCCTGCAAAGACACCAGTTCCTGCTGTCTGTAGCCTCAGTATAAAGAGGAACCTGCTCAGTCTCATCCATAACCTTACAACCAACAGGCTTCTGCCTCTCAGCTTGTTGCACTGATTTCCTTACATATCTCATCTCACTATCTGCAGGACGAGGAAGCAGAACTCTCAGTTTTACTTGATATATCCAAGCCTCAAAATTTTGCATCAATAATCCATTTTTCTTCAAACTAAAGCATTTGGAACCACGTAACTATACAAAAAATTAATAGTTTTTAATACTACTAAAAAGCTAAAGATTCAGTCTCTGATGTAGTGAGGCTAGGAAAGCTTAACTTGGAAACAGAGACCCCAATGCTATTTGTAAAACCCATACATTTGTGGGAGTAGAGTCATGATACATCAGTGCTTGATTTGGTAATGCTCAACAAGCCTCTTCCAGTACAGGCTTTCTTATAGAATCATATAATAGTTAGGGTTGGAAAGGACCTTAAGATCATCTAGTTCCAACCCCCTGCCATGGGCAGGGACACCTCCCGCTAAACCATATCACCCAAGGCTATGTCCAACCTGGCCTTGAACACTGCCAGAGATGGAGCATATCTGTACCTCTAGTTCCTAAAATTCACATTAAGTAATTAGACAAGTAGAGAGGGGAAAAAAAAAATACAATATTGCATCACCTTTCAAACAAGAGTGAGTTCTATTTTTGCACTTCTGATAATTTATCAGTGAAGGATTAAGTTAAATCAATTATCAAGAAATTCAGAATTGTTTAAAATTCATTCAGAATTCAAGAGGAACATGTTCCAAATGGCTTTGCATTGGGTAGGAAGAATGCATATGCCAACTTAATCCATACTGAGAAATTTGTGGTGACAAGTAGTGCTTTCCCAGAGCTGGCAAAGGAGTTCTGACTGTGTTACTGCACAGAATACAGCTCAACTGGTTACACAAAAAATACATATAAAGGTGGTACTTCTGAGCTGCTTAAAACACACACAAGGCATACACATCCAACCACCCTCTTGTGAACTTTCTAAGAACAGAGGGCTGCAGAATTTCTTTTTGCAATGCACTGCTTGGACCCTCTTTGGTAATTTTTGTTTCTGTGAGTGCAAAAAAGATTTTGTGGTTCGTAACTCCTTCCAGGGCTCGCCCTACAGCTAGAAATGCATTATAGCTTACATATACAGCACATCTCTTCTTCCAGCACAGCAATGAGATCAGCAGACCAGCCCCACGTTCTGCTAAATTACCCAGAAACCCAAAACACTGACTGGAATTATCTGACAGTAATTCTATTATCAGGTAGAGAAATCCTGATATATTCTTCCTGCATTTCCCAAATCTTCAAAGCGCGGTACAGTCTGGCCTGCCCATACTCCTTATAGGTTCAGGAGGCACAAAAAGTAATCCTGCTAAATGCTTCTACATGTGTGTCAAAGCCCCGGTGCTGTATCATGACCCAATGTAACAAGGAAGACAAAGAAAGGACCATGACCTATAAAATGACAATAATAAAAACACAATACCTGTCTTGTCTGTAAATCATGACTCATACTCCTATTTCTCTCTAGAAGAAACAACCAAGACCCACAAGATACAGAACTGTTAACTAGCAGAAAATAACGAGGATAAGGAGGGAGCAAACAAATATTAAGACTTTTTATTTCCATCAGCATAAACAATTGTTCTTCCTATTCCATCACAAGCCATTCTGCTAATGGACTTCAACCTCCAGCCACCCTCATTAGTTGCCACTATTTCCAAAAAAAACCCAAACCAAAACACAAAACCAAAATCCTGCCCCTGTAGTCCTGAAGCCACAGGGGTCTCTTGTCTTCCCCATATTTGGTACTTATCAAATTTACAACTCTTAGATCCCAAACTCTCTGAAACCCATGCCACTCCCAAATGGCAAGTTTCAATAATTATAACCACCACCAAAATAAAAAAGTAAGCAGTTCTTGTTACACAAACCAGCTCAGCACTGGGGATAACTGGTACATGAACGCAGTCTCTCCTCCACCGTCCTTCTCCCCTGTATCCCCTCAAGAGGAGGCTTAAATCCTCCCAGACACACCAAGAGCATGCTGGCAACAAAGAGGAGCTGCCCTCTTTCCCCTCGCAGCAGTTTACCTAGAGGCTGAACACTGCCTACTGCATGCTTCCTGGGCAACAAGGCATCTTTATTAGCAATGCTCCGCTTACATTATGGCAAAAAGAAACCTACCCCAAACAAACACCATAGGATCAGAGCTATACCAGCAGGACAGCATTGCCATTGCTACCCCTACATGGCTCCCAGCAGGAGCTCCTGCTGCTGCTGCTTACAAGCCAAAGCAGCAGCAGGGCTCCAGGGCTTGCCCCTGCACACCTGCTACAACTGCATTCACACACTTCAGTCACTGCATGCGGAAGAAATACATTAATACAGTTACCAACGGCTCTTTAGAAAAGCGAGACAGATATGCAGCAATGTTTCCAAAATGCTAAAGACAGAAGGTACCTCTCTCCAGGACAGAATAATTGCTCTGAATTCCCACATCTACCAGCAAGACTATAGCTGCTTCAGCTTTCAGGCTTGTTGCATTTTAGAGAGTCCCAAATGACTTTCTCAAGATGAAACTGAAGTATGTACTGGCAGCTACCACAGTAGCCAAAATTAAAAACCCTTGAAATTTAAACCACCAAACCCAGTAATAGGTGAGACAAAGCCAGACTACTTCCACTGTATAAACAGAGGACCAAGAGGCTAACGAGCCTAAGGTCACTCACAAGTAAAATCCAGGTTTGTTCAATTCCAGCACAAAGTCTGAACTCAAAATAAGCCAAATGCAAGCTCTGTTAAGGTTAATCTCTCACAACGATTGAGAGTTGCATCAAGCCAGAAGAGCAATGTACTCAGCTCAGTTAAAATTAGACATTCATTTAGTACTGCCCTTTGCTGAAGTAGCATATATACGTATCATAGAACATAGCAGTGATAAACTATTGACCACTTCTGACAAAGTGAATTTACAAAAATTATTTAAAAAACAGGGTAACAGTTCAGGGGTCTTCTAGAAAACAAGTGCATCTGTAAGCATCTCTGCTAGCTCTGCACATAGCCAGCCTTGTAAAAGCATTGCAGGCAGCACCGGCACTAGCTTCCCCCTGCAGCAGATCCAAAGGACAAGTAGCCTGGAGGGCTGCTGAAGGCAGTGGTTCTCACCGCTCCAATAGAGGCAGCCAGCTCTGCACTCCCTGACCTTACAGACATTTGTAGCCATCTCAGATAAGCAGCCCTTCGTGATTAGATGATGGAGATAGCACTGACTCATGTCAGCATATTTTCTTCCCCAAGGGGAGCAGTTCTGCAGGTGAGCCAGGTGTTTCTCAAGCCAGAGACTGAAATATGAGGTTTCTCATTCTTTTTCCTAGCTCTGACACTGGCTCACACAACACACCAGGTATGAAACCACTATAGGTGCTTCCATTTTCCTTCAGCTCTTAGCAGCAGAGTCTTACCTTCCTCCCATACAGGAAGAGGGAAAGCAACTCTTACACAGTGCTTCACAGCTTAATGATCACATATGGTACAATTAAAATAAATTGTTTACACTGGCAACAGTTTTGTTTGAAGTTTATGGCTAAGGTTATTTTATAATACTCAGAAAATCTCGTCTGCACATAAAGCAAGCAGTAGACAGACCAATTCCTCTATTACCAATAAAAGCAAATATTTTTCTAAAGTATAAAGAAACATGTGCTTTTGTATAGCAAGATTAACTTTGCTTTAAGATTTGTTTGCATTTTTTTAACTACACTGCTCTGAAGTTAAATTGTAAAAGATACCATAAAGTGAAAAATAATCAAGACAATGTGTTTACCAAATGATAGCTGCATCTCCCACTGAGTATTTATGGTTAACCCAGAAAATGGTAAGAAAATAAAAAAGCATACAGATATGTTCTAAAGGGGGAAACCAAACAAAATGCAATATAAAAGGGGAGAGAGAGAGGAAAAAAAAGATAATATAATAAAAAAAGAGTAAATAAAAGGTAATATAAAAGGGAAGAGGAAAAACTGAAATGCAATATAAAAGGGGAGAGAAGAGGATGAATATGACATGGGGGTAGCAAATCTTCAGTAGTGGCATTGTGTGATTTATACAGTGAGAAAAATTGGTGTTGGGATGTTAAAGAGGAATTAACTGCTGCACCTGGAGGAGACTGAGCTATATGGGTACAGGCAACTGTGTCTGCAGTGTAACTGAAACAGCTACTAAGAGCATCAGCAGTAAAACCAAGGAGTAGCATGGCTTCCCAGGGTCACAGAAGTCATTGCGTTTTAAAAGGGCACGCAGCACTGATCAAAACATCAGCAAGGCAAGGTGCACACATTTGCTGTGCCTGCTCCAGCTAAAGTAACCACAAGCACCTCTTGATGGAACTTCACTGCATGATATGAGCTGGTCCAATACACACACAGACACATACATAAATACATACATCCTCCAACCGCATTCCAGGCTTCTCTCACCAGGCTCTAGCACCTGCAAGTACAGCTGCTCAGCTATTTGTACTACAGGGCAATGGATTTAAAAAAAAAATAGGCCAGAGTACTGTCCTTAATAGATTTTTGGAACAGATTACTACAAGTGAACAATATAAGAATCTCAAAGCTCTGTGAAAAGTTGCTGCATTATGCACATCTCACTGTTGGCCTAAATACAGAGATTCAAACAGTTCAGAACTATACAGTCAGGAAAAGAGATTAGAACTGCAGGAAAACCTGACTTCTCTTAACAGCTTTGCCAAAAATATTCACTAACCCAGTTACCCCGATTCAGATAACAGTTTCCCGCACATCCTCTGCTAAATGGGAGAATAGTTTAGCAGTTAGAATGATACTTGTGTATCAGAGACAACTTCCCTGTGGGTTCCCAATGTGACTTTAAAAGTCAACACTCCCATCCCCAAAATAAAAGGTGTTCCTTAAGTCACCAGCTGCCACAAGAACAATTAAATAGAAAAGACTGTGTCACAGCAACAATACCTAAGTAAATCTGGTACAGGGGTGCAGTGAAAGTTACTGTAAGCATTTGGCACCTTGACACATAAGAAAATGTGGGTTTCAGTGTCTCATCCCCCTCACGCAACGTAAGTGTTTAACAACAGCTTCAAAACAAACACAGGTTTTCAAGAATCCTAGTGCTCCTTGACCCATAAGAGTCTCCTACACCAATCAAGAGCATGTCCTATCTATCATTATAACTAGATAGCATGGTAAGATTTTGTTTATCAGAGACTGAAGCCATAAAAAAACACATCTCTTTTAGCAAAGATATCTAAGAGGACTACTATTTAAGTTCTTATCTCTGAATACTCATTTCTCATGAGGAAAAATTCCAACATTCTTGATTTTAATTAAACTACCTCATAATTTGAAAATACACATTTTCTGAAGCTGTCATGGGACCAATTATTGATATTATTACGGAAACCTGATAACAATCACATGCACTTCCAGGACATCCCATAAAAAGTCAAGAACCAACCAGGCGATAGATAGATAGATAGACAGACAGACAGATAGATAGATAGACAGATAGACAGACAGACATAGCTCGGCTTTTTCCAGTAGGTGAATAAAACCAGGAATCCATCACAAATACCATGCCTGTGACTCCACATCTTTAAGATTCTGAGGGATCCCATGCTGGATATTTTGAGGTAAAGGGTTTGGGGTTTTTTTGTGGTTGCATTGGTTTTGTTAGTTTTTTAAGTATGCAAGATTTTCACACACCAAAATCCAATGAAACTGAATAAAGCTATTTTTCTAGTTCACAATGCCACCACACAGACAAGTACCATTACCCAACATGCACATTTTCAAAGGAGCAGGAAAAACAAATATTGGCAACACCACAAATAAGTCAAAAGTGTCAAGCAACTACTGAGCAACTCAAAATCACTTTTCTGGTTCCACACCTGCAGCGTCAGCTGAAGCACAGATCACCCCTTACTGCACACCCAGCCTGCTCTCTCAAATGACTTGAATGCAATGTCACTTCATTTTTCTGCCCACTGCCAAAGCAGAGCTCTGCTGCCTGACCCTGCAGCATCCTGGTTCTCAGCAATACAGAGAACTGAGAGCTGACTCTGAACCAAGACTCCTTCCCACCCAGATACAGTTTTTTTAAGTCATCTGAGTATCTTGATAAGTAACTCCTCAGAATGAGTCTTACCTTGGCATAATCCTTGAGTTTTAAAAAGGCTGCAGCAACACAAAAACTAACAAAAGAGTGAAAGGATAAAGAGCCCGAAGGTAGTTGGCAGGTAACTGTCTTTGGTCTTGTTGGGCTACAGGAAGACAAAACATGTCAAGCTCAAAGGAACCCAATAAAAACAGACACAAAACATTCTGCGTTTTGGATGTTGTCTATGTTAAGAAAAAAGAAAAAACAAAACAAACAATACCACAACAAACCACAAACAAATCCCTTTGTGTAGACCAGAACTTTTCATTAAAACATTCGTGCCAAATTCCAAATATACTTTTATATTCAACTAAGCCAATCAGAATTTAACAAGGAATGTGTCAGCAACCAGACTGTCCCAAGCCATAGAAGCTAATAGGGGGAAACTGGATTATGTGAGATTATAACCAACAATCAGAGAACAGATCGCTTTTTTTTCTTCTATGCCACTCCTCCCTTTTCGACACATGTCCACAACTCCTCTTTTCCCTACACATATGGTATCACAACACAGCTCAGGTTATGCACACTGAAATCTTCAAACAAGAGAGCTGGCAAATACTGATGATGCAAGATACTTAATGCTGTCCTGAGTGGAAAGAAAAGCCCACCTTTAAGAACTCACAGTTGTGAGATCTGCAGGTTTGCAACTTGCTTTGATATGCTGCTTATAGAGTTAGAAATGCATGTCAGTGCCTGAGACACATAAGACATTTCAGAACAATTAAATTTGGAAGAAAACAAATCCTAAGGCAAGTAATTTTAATGATACAGGAAGGACATGAAAGATAATACATGAGCATCAGCAGCCTAGCTAAATCTGCCAAAAAACCCCAAATAATCTCTCCTCATAAGTATCTGTTTTTACAGAAGCATCCGTTCCCCACCCTACTCCTCAAAAAACTACTACAGAGAAAAGTATATTAATATTAAAGACTTGTAAGTGGCATCTCATCTTTTATTTTACCTTTTGTAACAGCTTTATTCTTCTGGAACAGTTTGAAACACTGAAACAACATGTGGAGATTTACGTACACATCACCCCGTAACAGCTTCCTCACTGCATGTTAAGCCTTCATTTAGGGCAGGAAGCTTCAGGAGAAACCATCTCCAGTGATGCAGGAAAAAAAATTACTCCCAGGCATCCCGGAATACTGATAAATCTGACTGTAGCAGACTGAACAGCCATTTGCAAAACCAAATCCAAACACCAGTGACTAACTACTGCATCTCAGGGGAAGGAAACAAAGGCTGCAACAAGCTGGAGCAAGGTAAGCTCATACAGATGCCAGTCTAAACCTTCTGGTCTATACCAAAGGCACCCTGCAGGAGCTATGAGAGGAAAAAAAGAAGCACTGACGGTGGCATAAGATTACATTTTCCAGTGGTTTAACAGTCAACCATGGTGAAATAGAATATCTCAAGTTTTGAATCTTTAAGAAGGAATACGTATGCAAGAGGAAGATATTTGTACAGAAATACATCCAAATGGGATTAGTAAGACAAAAAAGCCTTCAACACTGAGAAAATACAAAACCCAAATTGCAGTGGTGAAAAAAATTACACATTTTGCATTCTGAGTAAATCATCTTTCTAACACCATCAACAATAAACAGGAGCAATTTTCACACCTTATTTCTCAACACATTTTCAGAAAACAGAAAAACATGTGCAAGCGCAACTTCATCCAAGAAGCATGCATTGATCCGTGTTGAATAATTTTCTTCCAATTCAGCACTTACAGACAAGCTTGAAAGAATATACTTTCCAGAAGGGAAACAGCAGGAGATTCTGAAGAGAAACAAACAGAAGACCCCCAAACCACACTGTCCCCAGAGATGTCACTATCTCTGCTTAAATCTAGCGAGAATGTACCAAGCAGCAGTTAACAAGCCAAGGATTTTGCTTTGAATCTTAACTGAAAGGGAAAGATCTCTGTCTCAGAAGCATCTTAGAAAACTGGTTTGGTGCCAAGCGTCTCAGGACTCAAACCAGCTGCTGCTCATCCTGATACCTGTGATGCAGCCTCAGAGAACCACTGGAGCATCACCCACTGCAAGGCTTGGGTAGACATGAGGGCATTGCTCAGGCAGGCCACTCAGTACTCTCTGAACACCAACACACCATGCATGCATGGATACGCCATGTTTCAAAGCTTTGCATGAGTCAAACGCAAACCCGAGTGTTTCCTTACGAAAGCTACCTCCCCGTCCTGACCCAACCCAGGCTGCATTATGGAACTAGACAGATTCAAAGGCTGGTGGTGAAGAAGGAGAATCTTTGAGGTTTGGAGAAGCTCTGAGACTTTTTTGCAAGCCCTTATCAAGACAGATCTTTTCCACTGACTTACATTATGGTAGTTACACCGCACATTACATTTGCTTCAGTGTTGCATGGGAGTATCAGTGTCAGGAAATAAATATATTGTACTTCTTGATAATTAAAACCAAAGCAGCTTCATTCTTTAGCAAACATACAGTAAAAACAGAACCAAAAAATGACTGTGCCGGTCCCGTAAGTTTAACCTTCTACCCAAGCGCTCCTGAAAATAAGCATGAAGCAAAGCAGTATGCCATAGGAAAACACCTACTCTCCTTAAATATCAAACATAGGAGCAGCTCCCTGAATGGCTACCACACCAGCTCTTCACTAAATGAAATAGTTTTTTCTGCAAGGCACAGAAAAGCCATCTAGACCCAATGGAATCATCTTTTATTTTTTCTTTCCCAAATGAACAGCAATGTGCTATGATCTACAGGCTCCCACTTCTCAAGACACCTCCTGGCCTAAGCTACTAAGAGAAATCACCTAAAAAAAGGGCAAGTCCCAGATCTGCCAGTCTGCTGCTGCTTCTGTGGCAATAGTCCGACCTGAAAGCAGCATAGCCCAAAGCCATGAGGGAATCAGCACAGCGGAGAGTGGTTCATCTCATCCAAAACCAGGAAAACACAGCAGGTTAGACAGATCCATGGCTTATGCCAGGGTATGGGGAAATCTTAGGATATAGGAGGATTAGTGACACTTTCGATAGAAACAGCTCCCACAAAGATATTTCCCAGCTCTTGTTGTATTCAGATACCACAGATTCCATAGAAATGTCATGCTTAGCTATGCTAGCTACCTGTATCTCAGAACAGTCCTTCATAAAATTTTTCACACTAAACTTGTTCAGTCTTCACTGGAAAAGAACGTTGAGCAGGGCTGGAAAACACACCAGAGATGCTAAGAGACAAAGCAAGTATTAGTGTCCCACATCAAGCGTTCTGCTAGGAAAACGTTATGCTATGTAACCATAGACATGTTTTACACCAAGACAGAAGCCCCATCTTGCTTCACATTCTATGTCAAACCAGTATGAGCTTTTCATAAAAGGTGTTCATAGACAGGTCATGAACAAATCCTTCATAAGCAGAACTATTGTGCATTTTGAGGTAGCGATGAATGCTGGGCTTTTGTTAGAAGCACAATGTGCCAAACCCATGAAAAAAGCCATGCAGCACAGGGAAGGTTGTTGGGGTTTTTTTTAACTAGTCATATATCTACTCTCCTGGGAGATGGGTTTAGGTCTGGCTTAATCACAGAGTGACAACTGCTTAACAGCATAGAGAGATCTCTGTACAGGAGGGACTTAAGAACATGTCTTATTTTCAATAGTACAAACTGCTGACTTCACTGGCATATGTGAAATAAAAGGTTACAGGTATCCAAATATTCTAGGGATAGAAAAAAGTGAGAATCTCTCCATATGGCATTCCAAACAGTACTGAGAGCAGAAAGTATTTAAAAAAAAAAAAATAAATAAAAAACACCAAAAAAAAACCCCACCACCCAGCAAACAAGAAACCAACATAACCCTGATCAGATTCTGCCCCACCAAAGGAGCCATCCGTCAATTTTTGTTTTCCGTTATTTCATGGAATATGACACTGCAAAACAGCAGTAACCACTGCTGAGTAGCAAGCACCAGGTGATGATTTTGTTTGGTTTTATGCACAATAGTTCAGTATGTGGAATGTTTCACAGATGAAACAACAAAATTTTCCTCATAAGAGACAAGCAGAACCCTGCAGTGACCCTCCCACTTACTCTCTAGCTCTCTTCTGGTTTTCTTGGGGGTAGCTTGTCAGGAGAGCTGGCAGAGGTGTCTGTTAAAGCCTCCCAGCACAAGCAGTGTGGGGCTGAGGAATGCTCTGCACTGCCTGCCGGACAGAGCACATGGCAGAGAATTGCAGCACGCAGCAGCTCCTGCTAAGCTGGGTTTTACACACGCCGTCATGCTGCAGCCCAAAAAGCAGATGACAACCAGAATGAAGAGTCTTTTATCCCCTTTCTGACAATATTAACACGAGGTTTACGAACTGGCTAGAAAGATTTGCTTTTGAGTTTCTCCTTTCTAAACAGGAGATACTTAAAAATCAGTTTCAGATCAGCACTAAAAGAGAAGAGGTCACTCTAGTCATAACAGAACAGAAAAAGTAAGTGAAAATATTGTCTCTTTCACAACTAAATTCCTAGATATTTTACAACAGGGATGGGAGAAAGGGCTGGAAGCTCTCTCTTCCAGAAACATAAACCAGAAAAGTATCCTCATGGGGAGCATCCCACCAGGTGACGAGCTTCTCCGCATCCTTCCTTTGCAGATGCTCAGGAATAAAAGCACTCAGAGGAACAGGAAGAAACACGATGGAGCCACATGCCAGAAGACTGCCTCAGTTGCTCACTGCAGCAAACAGCTCCATTCTCTCTAACAAGACCATAAGCCAGCTAGAAAAATACATTTTTAGGTATGTCAGAGAACACAATCAATCAGGGAGTCACCTTGAGGTTGCAGAGGAGCAGAAACATAAAATGAAGCTGCAGTCTGTTGAGACTGTCAGGCAGCTAACCGCAAAAGAAAGCAGTGGATTTATAGCTGCTGCCTCTTCCTGCAGATAAGATCCTTCTAAAAGGATTTATATTCTAAATTTTAAAGCAGATTCAAAATAGGAGGGGTGGTGGGGTTTTTTTCTGGTTTAAATAAAGGAAAACTTAAGGTAAGACATTTTAATCTTCCATACTTCACTCTGTTGCAAGTGCAAAGCTCATGAAGATGGATGGAAGAAGCCAGAACATAAGACACTGGGTCAAATGTCAACTTCAAGGGGTTTAACAGGTTTGAACAGAGCTTGGACATTGCCCTGGGACTTCCCTGAGGAAAAGCTCCAAACCACACAACACAGGCATCATAAAAATATAGCTTTATACAGGGCATAAAAGATTCCTGGGAAACTCAAGCCTAAGTTGTCAAACCTCCTTCATTGCTGTTTGTTTTCAAGAAATATCATCAAGTCGTGTTCTTTAATTTTTGTGGAAAATCTGCTCAAGGTCCTAGGAAAGTATAAAGGGAATGATGGTGGGAAGTTCAGAAAGAAAGCACTTTTGCTGGGAAGGAAAAATAAATTTATTCAGACTGACTAGTCAGAAAAATTTTAAATCGTTTATCTTATTTTTTCTTACGGGATGACAAAATTCCTCTGGGATGGGGGTTGATGATTTTGTTTGGGTCTTAAATTTTAACAGAACCCCTTTCATTCCAATATATTGTAGAACAAAAATAAAAGCTGCATTGCAGTGTTTTTCAAATGCTATAGGAAAACAGCAAAAAAGGTGTTTGGTGCTTTTTGCTTCAGATAATGTTTTCAAGAGCTCTGAAGACTAAATTTCTGCTGTTCTAGAAAGACGTCTACTCTACATTCCTCCACCAGAACTGGAATTCCTTGCCCCTGCCTAGCATTATTTATTGGATGTTGGATTATTTGTTATTTCATGGAGCTGAGCAAACACCCTAAACCAGTAAATAATAACAACCAGTACCACTTTCTACTGACATACTGCAGTGGCATCCACTGTAGGTCAAGTTACACAAAAGCTCGAAGAGTATGGAAAGATTTTCATGCTCATTTCACACTTACAAAACTACAAATATCTCCATGGAACCCCAGCCTCATAGCTTCTCTTTGAAAGAAAGCAGCTGTATCTGAGGATTTACTGTGTTTGTTAAGATCACTAAAATGCACACCTAAAAAAGATCTATATTTTGCCCTGTGAAGGGAAAGACATGCTCCAAGCTTTTGACTAGATTTTCTAGATGACAAATAATCCCTGAAAATTATGCTACCAAACTGAATACACACAGAAATATTTCTATATTTTTATATAAATAACTACATGCTTTTCTTCTTGTTTCTAACTATGTTTTTAAACTTCCATGGTAAAATTGACAGTTGCTGTTACTTTTCCTTTTTACCTTTACTACAGGAATTCTCTCCTGACTGCAAGATAAAAAAGACCTTCTTCAAAACATTACAGTTACTGTTTTCCCAGACAATACATACTGTACAAAGTACATACTTGCACACTCAGGTGGGAAAGGGTTCTAAATTCTACTTTTCTTTAAAAATTATGTTGTTAAGGGATTTACAGTAAGTTTATTTTAATCTACTTTTAACGTGTCTGAGTGTTTATTTATTTAAGGGAGGAACGGGAACTCCTGACATTTGTTTCTTAAACATCCATATGACTGTGCTACAGTTAGGCTTTAGTACCAAACATTTGTTGACCAAAGATAGCCCTGCACTGCTGACTGAGATTGATAACCAATTTGATTATTCTTTTGTTAGCAGACTGTGGTGGGTGCTACGACTTCAACCTTCCGATAAAGAAAATTAATATAGCCAGAAGGAAATCATTTAATAGAAGCAAATTAAGAAAAACAAGTTAGCCACTGGTGTCCAGAATTGACCAATTTGTTTCCTTGCTTTTCTGCAACTGTTTTTTGCAACTTCCATGAAAAAAGTTTCTAATCAAGAAAATGTTTTAATATGAACCTTAACAAATCATACAAGCAATTTGCTCATTCTTTGGAATATCAATTAATTGTAGGATCTCTTTATCATACTACAGTATGGATTGCAGTATTGGTTTAACACCAGTAGACCAATATATAAAATAAAAGACTAAAGAGAGGGGCTGGTTAGCCGAAATCATAGCCTAAGTTCGAGAAGCTGGTACTGCCTATGTAGACCCAACCAAACCCTGCACCGGCTAACGCCTGAACCCACAGACACCCGCTTTGGAAAGCTTCAGCTCCAGGAAGGACAAGTGAAGGCGCTTTCCAAGCGCCATGTTAACCGTTCGGCAGAGAAGCAGCATCCCGAGCAGTGGAGGGCCCTGGCACTCGCACGCTTTGTTCATTTTAAAGCCTTTGCTATTGAGAACAGCCTACCCGTGTAAAGCGCTGGGGAAGGGGGGCTTGGGGCGGCTGCTGCAAGAGAGTACCCAACTGATATTTAATGCTCGTTTGTAAACGAAGAGGAAAAACTTCAACTCGCGCGGGTCACCGCGCCTAAAGATTCCCACACCGTAACCTCGCTGTTCCGCAGGGACCGGCCCGCACCGGCACATCCCGCCCCCGCCGGCACAACGCATCCCCGGCCCTACGGAGCTGCCCGGCTCCCCGGGGCCGGCTTTGTCCGCGGGTCGGGGGGTACTGCCCGGCCCTGGCGCAGGTGATCCCGCCGCAGCCCCGGGAAACTTTCCCCCGGCGGCTGCCGCAGGGGCGCGGCGGAGGAGCGGGCGGCCGCCCCCGCGGAGCGAGGCGAGCATGCCCAGTCACCGGCATGACATCAGCGCCGGCAGCGGCGGCCCCCGCGCACCCCCACCCCTCCCGGAGCCCAACCGGCCACCGCGGGGAGCCCAGACCCCCTACCGCGGTGTCGGGGAAGGA
>JANRGW010042341.1:0-42720 GCA_024733675.1 Psilopsiagon aymara
GGGTGCTGAGGCACTGGCACAGGTTGCCCAGAGAAGCTGTGGCTGCCCCATCCCTGGCAGTGTTCAAGGCCAGGTTGAACAGGGCTTGGAGCAATCTGCTTTAGTGGAAGGTGTCCATGCCTGTGGCAGGGGGTTGGAACTGGATGAGCTTTAAGGTCCCTTCCAACCGAAACCGTTCTATGATCCTATGAAATCTGTTCTGAACACTAACTCATTTCTGAGTCTGTATGTATTTTTTTGATGATTCATGAGGAAACTTTATAATTGATCAGGAGGTGTAAATTGGTGACTAGTAAGAAAAATGAAGCACCAGCCCTGACAGAGCATGAAAGACTGGTGAGTACTCCTGGGACTGCTCTTTCTCAGGTATTAAAACACCATTTCAGGGTTTCTGAAACAAGTCAGCATTTTATCAAGGACATACGATATGCTGGGTGTTAGCCAGAGTTCAGCGAAATGAGCATTCAGCTTTGATCCTTTTTTAATAGAGTATGTTTTGATTTCAAATACATGCCCCAGAAAGGCAAGTGAGTGGGTGGCTGTGAGCAGAAGGGTGTTGACCCCACTCAATACTGTTGTAGCAGCATTGTTCTCAGGTCTGGCTTTCCTCCCTCCAGGACACCTACACACTTTCTGCGACACAGGTCCACAGCGGAAAACCAGGTAACTCTTTGACAGGTTATCTTGGAAGCAGTGGAGATTTGCTGTAGGAGCAAACCGCTCTTACTCAGGTGCATCCTAAACTGATCATTACTACCAGCGGGTCTCTGCCCCAACAGAGCACACTCAGGTCTGGAAGCACCTAAATTAGATGAAGGTCTTATCTTCAGCAAGGCATCTAAATACAAACTGGTGTGGTTGATAAACTCACACAGCCCTGCTGGCTTTACCATCCCTCTTTTCCATCACAGAGGGATTCCCACACCACTAAGCATTACACAGTGTTGATGTGTCCCTAGAAAGCGTTTCCTCATGGTTTGAATCCAGAGGTTTACAACCCCAGCCTGTCTGCTGCTTCTGCATATCCCTCTCTTTCCCCGAGGAGAGATGACCATGCAGCAACAGTGGCTCAGGAAGCATGGGGTGATGATGTTTCTATATGCCTCTCCTGCTTCCCAAGCCCCCCCAAAAGCTGTAGCCTAACAGCCAACACTATCCAAGCAGTCACCACCACCTGCAGACAGCCACAGCCCCCTCATCCAGGCCCAGTCCAGTAGCCAGAAGCACCCATGGCAGTACTGGGTACCACCAACCCACTCCAGTGCTGCATCCCCATCATCCCACAGGATACAACAATAGCAGAGCCCCCAGCGCCTGCGGAGGGGCTGGAGCAGGTGACACGCTTCATGCTTCACCGCCAGACGCTGGCAGCCCCATTTCAGGCCATCCCTTTCCACGTGTCCCCCCGTCCCTTTCTCACCCGCAGGCTGGCAGGGCATCGCTGTCCCCTGAGCCCAGGCCTGCCGCTATTAGTCCCCTGGCATATGGAAGCTGCGACGTCCCAGGGCGCCACTGCCCGCACGCGGAGCTTCCCTTCTGACACTCCTGCATTGAGCCCTGCCCACGCCGCTGCCACAGGGGGATTCTTACAAAGGGGAGAATGCTTCCTTTCAGCAGCCCGAGGTCAGCGCAGGGCTGCTTCGCTCGCAGAGGTCAGTCATTAGGATGCTCTGAGATGGCTGGGATGCTTGGGAAGGGCAGGGTACTCTCCACCCCCCTGCTTCTCCCAGCGCTGTGCATTGTCACGATGATAAATGAGAGAGTGAGGTGGGGAAGCTCTTGACTGCGCGTGGCCTGGACCCCTGGGGGGTTGCAAACTACTGCAAAGCAGCAGCTGATAAAATGGTAACTAATTCAATTAGTGAAATTTAATTTAGGTGGGGAGCGGATGGTGGCTTTGCCAAGACCATATGGGAAACCAGTGGTGTTTCCATATAGAAGAACTTAATTTAAACAATGAACTCATGGGTCTTCATAACCCAGCAGCCAAAGAGCCCCCAGGAAGCCCTGGAAGGAGTTGTACTGATTAACCAGACAAAAGCCTGGCGAGTCTGGGCCAGGCAGGAGGAGGCGAGGGGGAGCGGGTAGCAAAACTGATCCAGGTTCAGGTCATGAACATAGCGCAGTTGAAAGAAATCCCTCCCAGCGTCAGAAAACTGTTTATCTCCTCACATATCCCCTGCCTGCTTCCTCTGAGCAACGTGATCCAGGACCGAACCCCTCCAGCCCAGCAGGAGACAGCAGGAGGCTCGGACGTGCGAGGTGAGAAGGAAGAGCTGGATACGTGCTCCTCATCAGTGGAGAAACCGCTCCAAGGAGAAATGCCAAACCTCTGCAGGGCCTAATTAGAGTGAAAGGTTTCCTGTCCACCACGGCCCCTCCAAGTGCACAAGGCACCTGCCATCAAAGTGTCTGACCTTTTGGGGTGGCGGAGTGAGAGGAAAAGGGAGCCTCATGTCACTGGCATTTTTGGGAGGAAAAGGGAATGGCTGAGCCAGGGGGGAAGACCCGGCAATAGGGAAGCAGGGATAGGAAAGGGCTCCCTGCCTGCTCTAGGGGAATCATGTCCATAGGTCACAGCAAATCTCACCTTTCCTAACTGGAAAGGGATGCAAAAAAAAAAAAAAAGGAATTTGGTTTGGTTTTGGTTTGTTTTATTTGGCACTGAGCCCCTGCAGAGTTTGGAAAGAGTCCTGTGATTGAGTCCTGCTAGCAAGAGCCTTCCCAGCACTGAAGCTGTGGGTGTAGACCTTCATGGAAACCAATTTCTAGGTTTGAAAACCTTGGAAGTCCTGCTCAAAAGGCTGGCATGCTCCTCCGGATAGGGAACAGAAACAATGCGATGTGATGAAAGCAACTGAGCACCACAAACAAGACAACTTGAGTAGCAAATGTCAGACACTTGGAGAGAAATACTTACAAGATATGCATAAGTTGTTGCCCACAGCTGTATCTCCAAGGCACCAGTGTCTATTGGGAGCAATTAGGGCTGGGAAAGCTCTGGGAGAAATTCCAACTCAGTTCCTACCACATACAGAGAAAGCCCATCCTGTTGCAATACCAGTGCATCAAATGGTCCTGCTCCAGCTTGTGGCTGAGACCCGGTGAGATATGTCCAAAGCAAGGCAGGAGGACCCGCGTGGTGAGCTGGTGCTCCAGTGCTCCCTCAGATAGTGAGGGATCTGAGCACCTGCACTCAGTGGAACAGGAACCTGAGAAGGAAGATTTTCACAACTGAAAAGAGGGATCCAGGAGTTTTAATCCTTTTTGTCCAGTTTTGTCAGAGAAAAATTAAGAAGCAAAGACATCTGGGGGTGCCTGGTAAACTGTGAGACTATATGCTGGGTAATAACCACAAATCATGTGCTCAGCACTAATTCTAGCTCTCTGTCCTCCTAATGCTGAACCGTTCTCTCTGATGATTGCTATTTTGGACACTGGTCAAAGGCAATATTTTAACAGAAACATATCCACTGAGGAGCTTTTCATAGGTTTGGGGGATTTTTTTGAAGGGGAGAACACATAAAAATCTTCTGCAAACCTATAATATTTTGCTATTTACTCCCAAAATAGCCAAAATGAAAAGTTGTTCTGCAATGGCGTTAAGCCACAGAGCAGGGAAGGAATGAAGGGAAAAAGAGAGCTGCTGAATTCAAGATGTGATATAGGGAAAGATAAAACGAGTCTCCAAACTGAGGAGGAGGCGCTGTGTCCATGGGGACAGGAGAGGACAGAACATCCTTGCTGCTTGCAGTATGCTTGGGCTCCAGAAAACCCACCATGTGCAAACACCATCAGCCTTTTGTAGTATTTGAGCATTCCCCTCTGCCATGTGCTTCCCAGGGATATTTGCTCCCGTCTGACACTGAGCTGCAATGAGCTGGTGCCCAGAGGAAGATGGCTGTGGCTGTGGCACATCACACACTGGGTGTAGACCAAGTGGGACAGGACTGTCACTGCCTGTGCTGAGATACTCCAGCAGGAGGAATGCAGGGAAAGAGGTCAAAGAGGGGTACAAAGGATGAAGAAAGGACTTGTTTGCTTTCCTGTTCCCCACTTCCTCATTTGCAAAGAACTCAAGTCATTAAACACTGTGGCAAGGTCTGACCTTGCAGAGAAGATGAGATGGTGGCAGAGGCATACTGGCCTCAGCCCCAGAATGGCCTCTGCCGGCACTTACATCCACATCTGTCCCTCATGAACAAGTGTGTCAGTGTCGTGGCTCTTTTTGCTAACGTACTTCTTTGCCAGTCGCATACAGCTGCATTCACACTCTGGCCTATTTAAGTACCAGGCTGATCACTATTTGGGCTGGCTACTGATGCACACCAAGTAGCTAATCTGGCTACTCAGAGTCACTGGGACATAAGATGCAGCTATCAGCTACATGCTGAGAAGGAGAGGAAGCTCTACATAGAGGTTGCATCCCCAAAGGATCCCTTTCCAGAAGTAGTCTTCCTTTGAGCAAGCTCACTGGCATCAGAGGTGTTTTGTGCAGGCAGAAAAGTGCAATCTACCTTCAAAGGCACAGGGTAAGAGCTGTTCTTCTTCTATATAAAACCAACGAAGAGGCACCTCAGGAAAAGGGACTGGGACAAATGTATTATGATCAACTCCTGCCATGTACAGACAATGAGAAAAAGAAGAAATGTGTCACTGCAATGGAACCCCTGCAAAGGAAATGGTGTGAAATTTGTCTTCAGCTACTCCCTCCTGGGCTTTAGTGCACCAGCAACTGAAAGGTGGGCAGCTCTTCTAGGACACCCAACAGAACCTGTGTGGTAGCAAGGGTGCTACTTACAAACAACATGATGGATTTAAGACTCACAAGAGAGCAAGGGAAAACCCAGAGCGGGGCTTTCTGGGGTTTGTTTCTTTTATGCACCACTGGAATCAGGAAATATATCAATATGGAAGTTTAGAAACGGTCTGAGGTTTTGCGGAACTTGCTTCAGAGTGGCCCAGTGCCTAATACTGCCGTAACTCACAAAGGTCACACACTGAAGTGCTGGTTTCAGGCAGTGGGTCTGGGAATTTCAGAGAGCTGTTTAAAGGAACACTCCAAGGGTTGGCCAAGGTACTGATCCGGATGTGCGGGAATCTTACTTCACCCCACAGATGCATAAAAATCAATTCGGCTGTTTGGGAACAGTCTGAAACAAATGCAGAAGTTTTGTCTGTGCTCATGAACTTCGTTATCAGAGCAAGCTATGAACTTTCCTGGCCTGTCTGGAAAGTCATAAACTTTTTGAGATGGCTGTTGATGGAAACATTTCAAGTTTTAACTGGATTCACTAAGAAGTGAGGTATGGGAAGAATGAGCTGGTCCTTTTCCAGTGTGTGGCATGAACCAGTCATCCTCATCCACACCAAGAGGTTCCTGAAGGTGATGCACCAACACGGCACCTGTGCTTGGGTTTTCTGGACCACGGTGCACCAGTGCAGGAAAAACTACAGTCAAGAGACCCCTGCCTCAAACAGCTTCATCTTTATTGCAGCATCACATTGAGACTTGCTTGTAAGAAATGACATATCAGAGTGCTAAACTGCTGGTGGGCAGCCTGCAGCAGCGCTGATGCCTTTGTTAGCAGAGGGAACTTGCATTGTGGAAGTATGGAGAAGGTCAGTGCATTCACAGAGACAAGAATAAACTACGCTACAATAGGATTTGGCAGCAAATGCAAAGCATTGTTTGCTCTGCTGTTGTTGGGGGTGCAGAGGAAGGCACAATTTCTTGTGCAGAAGTGACTTTTCAGCTCAGTTCTCCAATCCAGAAGGAAAACTCGGGGATGAATAAGACTGTACCTTAGCCACTGAGCTTCTCGGAATTGGGTCGGCTTGCTTTTGGTTTTAGCTGCATCAGAAGCTGGCTTTGTTGTTTGGCTTCATCATAATGTACTTATTTTACCTATATCTCAAAAGTTGTGGGTTCTCCCAGTCAAGCTCTGTCCACCCATACCTGGCCACAGTCTGTGGGGAGGCTCTTGGGGTGCACTTCTTTGGGTGGGAATCCAGGCTCTGCCTGTTTGAACTCCAAATTCAGGTAGTCCAGCTCAGATACAGATTTTGGGCTAAGTTTTTAGAAGTATGCACAACTGCAGATATAATGTTTCAGACTGCTGAAACAAGGAAGAACAGTTTCTGCCTGCCTCAGTGGCAGGAGATAACTTACTCTTCAGGAAGTCTCATTAAAAGCACCATTCAATTCAGTCAAAGCTTAGTATGTGCTCGCATACCTCCAGTTTGATCTATCCCTGTGTCTATCTTGCTGATTGTTGGGAAAACCATACTTGTCTTCAGGATTTCCACTCAGGCTGTGGGGATGATCATTTCTGCATGGTGCTTTATAGGAAAAGCACCAGCCTAATAAACCCAGAGCTTTCCTGTCATGGAAACTATGGGCTGGCTAAGAGTCACCACCGCAGCAAATTCTGTACTTGGAGTGTCCTGTGTAACTTAATGGCTGTAATGTTTAAACAGCTTTTGTGTTATGGCCAGGCTTGTGTGCCACATATTTCTTCTATTAGTTTCACCTTATTACAACCTTTTTGAATGCAGGAGGCAAGATCCCTGGCAGCCATACTCACAGACTCAGTGTCCACATCCTTGCCTTTACTGGTCTTAAAGAACAAGGATATTGACAAGTTATTTTGTTGTTTAAATGGCCACTGAGGACAGAAGGCAAGAATCAGACGTACCATAAGAAAACTCATCTTGGTTGTCGTATTTTACTGGGACAACTGTTTCCTAGTAGTCATGACCATGATCACACATAGAGCACAAGCTGCCTGTGCTCTGTGCTTTGTGCTTTCCAGGTAGTCTGATTTTCCTTATCACATGCTCCTGGGGAATGCATAGGCTCCATCTGCTTCTTAAAGGACTCTGCTCATTCCTCCTACTGAGGAGACTCCAGTACTACAGAGCTTTCACCAGCATTTCCCCATGTGCCCTTTTTGGCTGCAGTTCCCAGACCTGGCTCTTATGCCCAAGCATAACAAACCTTGCAGGTGTTCCAAAACCTTTCTCTTGGAATGACCTCATCACACCAGCCAGCAACTGCTCTGGTGTGATGTTCAAGGCATTTCCTGAAACAAAAGGACATTGTCATAGCCAGGGCCTTGTACAATGCACTCCACAAAAGGAGGGAAGGAAAATAAATATAGAAAATTGAGGAGATATTCAGAGTTGTGAGAGACACAACAAAAGGAAAACTGCCAGGAAATGACTCTACAATGAGGCCAAATCCAGACTCCTTGGTCCATAATACTTATTCAGGTCACCTCCACTAGCAGCTGAACTGTGAGTGCACAGCACCCCTGGAAATGGGGGCAACCCAGACAGAAACTAGTGAGAACCTTTGCACTGAGTCTGAGAGACAAGTTCTTGTTTTAATGTCTAAACAAAACCTAAAGGTATTAGCTATAGGCTTTCAGGCTCTGAGCCTGGTTGTGTGCATTTAAAGCATCCTTCTCTGCAAATATAAACAGGCATATACTTGTATTCACATATTCATATTCACTGCACACAGAACCAGAGGAGATGTCAATACAGTCCAAGCCCATTTATGACCTTGTCATCACGTCTAGGCAAGTCATCTTTTTACTCTCTAAAGTCAGTGGAGGGAAAGAGAGCTATTTCCTAAGGTTAATTTATCCCACCCCAAGTTAAAGGGTGTTAGCAGGGCGAGGAGAGGTTAAACTGCTATTTGAAGATGCCTCCATGGTCTACCAGGAAGAGTAGACAACTGACTTAGACTAAATACCTATCAGACAAATAAAAAATGGATGAGTCTCACCATCACAGTCTAAACTGATAATACAATACAGATGTGTTGAGCAGCTAGTGACCAGATGGTGAATTTATCACCCTACAGAGTAGTTTCTTATAAATACAGGCTGATGAAATAGCTGATTTGCTCAACAGACCACCTCAGCTTTATTACAAGAGTGAGTTTGGAGCCATCGCAATTTGTCACAAGGCCCTGTGCATATTTTTAGCAAGTCTGATGGTCTGGAAATAAAAGATTATGTGAAAGCAATAATTTTTGGTCAATTAATCTAAGTTCTTTTGTACTGAAAGAGAATTCTAGAGTCCATTTTTTCCACACTATGTTCAGGGAAATTGTATTTAATGCCAAATTACACTTAAATGAGCAAAACCACTATGAGACTACAATACATTAAGATTACTAAAGATAGCCTCACCCATCTATTCCGCTGTGCCTCTGAAGCAATGGTTTTATTTTGAACCAGTAAAGCATATTTTCCTTCAAGCTCTTGGGGTCAGGGGTATATGAAAATGCTTCAACAAAAACTATTTCTGGTACAGTGGTGACCATGAAATAAAGAAGAGGGTGAAAAAATAAATAAATACACACATACATACATAAAAAAGAGGAGCTGTGTAACCCACCCTACCTGGTGGGAACAGCTTTCACAGCTTGAGCATGGGCAGCCCACAGCCAGCATCTTCCAGGGCAGGACATGAATCAGATCCAGACCCATGACTCATTGTGTCTCCCTTGCTGCCCAAGGCAGAGTCATGGCAGATCCTGCTGCCTCCCAGTCCTGCAGTGTGCATCCATCCCATGGCCTCAGCTGCCCCACAGCTCAGAGCAGGCAAGGTGACCCCAAGACCTGCTCACCTCCCCGTGTTGCACAGAGCAAGCACATGTCTGTGATCCCACCTTCCCCACACAGTTACAGGACACTGCACTTGGCCAAGCCTGCTGGAGAGCAAAGTCACAGTGTGAGTGATCCCACAGGACCACAACACAACCTTACACAGCTGCAGGGAGACCTTTTGGACCAGGGACAGCTTGCCCCCAAAGCACCAAAGGGGGTGTCCTTCAATAGAGGCATGCCCTTCTGTGGAATATCCTCTGTGAACACCATACCTGGTCATTTGTAAGCTGCTCTTATTTTCAGCAAAGGTCAGCCCAGCTCTGCCACACCATTTGCTGAGGACCTCTGGGCAAGTGCTGCAGAGCCAGGTCCCCCATAAATACACCTTCCCCAGGTCCAGCTGCGTTCTGGGAAAGGATCTGAAGATGTGTGTGTTCATCCACATCCACAGAGGATCTTTCTCGATATATGCTGTCTGCCCAGGGACTTTTCCACTTAAGGAATTTTTTCCAGCTGTGTGCAAAACCAGTATGAGCAGGCATTTATCCAGCATTTTAAGAAGAAGTTGTGCCTGCGTTAGTAGCTGGCATTGCTTCATAAAACAAACATCATGTTGAAAATAATGTAAAAATTCTTTGGTCTATTCATCATTTAGTTTACATAACTTTGTCACTTTTGAAGGGTGCATGCAATGCCAGAGCTCAGAAAAGTCACTCTTTGTGGGGAAAAGCAAATCAGCAACTCAGGTAACTGCTGATTATACCTTCTCTGCCTCGCCCACTGAACCAGTGGCCTACAGTTCTTGCATTGGATCTGCTCATGAAATTGTCCATCCGTTCAAATTTGGACATTTATCCCTCTCTGTCCCCCCTATGGAGCTTTTCTTCATAGCAGCCCAAAGGGGAAGAGCCTAGAGGACTGTCATGGGGGTAAGAATGAAGATGCGTTAGAGATTTTGAAGATAACATTTGAAGATCAGGGGACATCTGGGCTACATAACATGACTGTCAAGAGTAATGCCCTCCAAAAGCCATTCTAGTCCTGAGGGGAGCTCCCACTGCTACTTCTGTTCAGACCATCTCTTTGCTGGTGTCCCATGCCTGGCAGACCTGGGACTCAGAGGAAAACTCAGGAAGTACTTGGTGGACTTTGCTGCTCTTTGATGGCTGGTTTGGAGGAGCAATTTTCCTCTGGACAGAGGATGCACCGAAGGATGAGATCTGATTGTCCTCTAGCCACAGGCATTAACAAAGCAACAAAAGGACCTGGGCTTTGGTGGTTTTGTGTATGTGTGTGTTTGGTTTTTATCTTGACCTGCAAGTTTCTGTGTGGCAGGGTGGCTTCTGAAGGATGCTTTAAGGGCTGGAATTTGGATGGTGGGAGGCTTAGATGCAATGAGAAGGATGATGAAGAGCCAGAGCCTCCTGTTAAAAGCACAAAAGGGACTTAAATGACTGGTCTCAGTATTGCTCCCTACTCCTCCCTGATCTTTATCTCTCTTAAGCACATTTAAACAAATGTCTACTCTTTCCATTACCTCCTGCTACCAAGAATTTCATGAATTAGTGACAGAAAATACCTCGAGACAAAGTGGCCAATACTCCTTTGGGCACCAGTTTTTAACATTTCCACCACAGTATCATAACATTTCCACAGGTTTCCAATTGGAAGTCACACCAACACATTTCTCCTTCTGAAACTGTCCCATACATTGCAAGTCAAATGTTAACCTCTTCATCCATCTCAACACATTTTCTCCGCAATCTTGCAAACAGTCCATTGTATACTTATTGGTGACTTCAACTACCCAGACATGTGTTGGAAGAACAGCCCAGCAGCTCATATGTTATTCATCAAGTTCCTGGAATGCACAGAGGACTGCTTCTTCATACAAATGTGCCAACCAGGAAGGAGGCATTGCTGGACTTGCTACTCACAAACCAAGAAAAACTGCTTTTATCTTGGCTAGTGATAGCCTTGGCTGCAGTGATCACAATATCGTGGAGTCTGGGAGACTGCTGAACCCACTGAAGGTTAGTACTAAGACAAAGGGATTAGACTTCAGAAGAGCAAACTTCAGCTCGCTCAATCCCTATTCATGGAAGGGATTCCACAGGAAGCTTCATGGAGGATAAAGAAGCTAGCGAATGTTGGGAGATTTTCAAGAGTGCTGTCTTGGAAGTGCAAAAGCAGTTTAACCCCTGTAAAGATAAGAAAAGTAGGTGGAATTAGAAATACCCTTGCAGGATGACCTGAATAGGCTGGAAGAGTGGGCTAACAAGGACTTATGAAGTTCAACAAGGACAAGTGTAAGGTCTGCACCGGGGAAAACACAACCCAGGAGTGCAGCACAGCTGGGATATGCCCAGCTGAGGAGCAGCTCTGTTGGAAAGGGAGCTGGGGGTCCTGGTGGACAACAAGCGCAATAGGAGTGTGCTCCGGTGGCAAAGAAAGGCAATTGAGTTACATCAACAAGGGCATTACTACCAGAGATAAGATGTCATTGTCCACTATACTCAGAGCCTGTCAGGCCACACCTGGAATACTGTGTTCAGTTTGGGTACAACAAGATGTGGACAGGCTGGAGAGGGTCTAGAGAAGGGCCGCAAGGATGGTCGGAGGACTGGGAACCTGCTGTATGAGGAAAAGCCGAGACAACTGGCTTTGTTCAGCCTCGAGAAAAGAAGGCTCAGGGCAGATCTTATCACCATGTTCCAGTATTTAAGAGGTGGCTACAAGGAAGATGGAGACTCTCTTTTTAGGAGTCACATGGAAAAAACAATGGGTAATGGGCACAAGTTACTCCCTGGGAGATTCTGACTGGACACAAGAGGAAAATTGTTCGCAATGAGAACAATCAGCCATTGGAATCATCTCCCCAGGGAAGTGGTAGATTCCCCAACATTGGACACTTTCAAGATGCAGCTGGATGGGATGCTGGAACATTTACTTTAGGTCATGCTTTGCCAAGAAAGGTTGGACCAGAAGATCCTTGAGGTCCCTTCCACCTCATATTCTATGATTCTATGATACTTAAATGTCATTTAGTCAAGCTAATGGCAAAGCATACAAATTACATGCACCATTGTGTGTCTCTTTCATGGCTTCACTCTCCTTTTGACTTCTGCTGGAATACATCTGCAGAAACTCAGCCTGACTCAGGAGAAATAAACTGGTGGATGAGAGAGAAGAGCCAGGGAGCGTCTGTCCCTGCAGCCTCCATATCATTTTTACTTCTTTTCCCTCATGGATTTTGCTTTTCTTCACACCCCTATTGACAAGAGCCAGTGTGCAGGGCCAGGCAGAGGGCTGCAGAGGTTTAGACACGCCGCAGCAGAGGAACACTTCATATGTGACTGTTTAACCTCACACAACCTGCTGACACCCCGCCGCTTCCTGCAGGCAATATGGGAAAAGGGAAATGACTCCTGCTCTGGTTGGCCCGCTTCACCAGTCAGCCAGCCACTCCCTTGGCTAGTGCATCCCCAAGCATCAGATCCTGCTCCCAGACAGGCTCCCTGTGCCATGTGCCCAGGAGGAAAGCAAGCAAGCAGTGACACCACAGAGGTGGTTTCTCCATCAGCAGCATCCCCTGGAAAAGGCCATGAGTGTCCCTGGGGTCCCTTTCACTGATACCAAGTGCTCATTGAAATGGTTGAAAGCTGTATCTTGAGGGTGAAGATGCATGTCCTGCTCAATTTCACTTACAGAGGCAGAGCCTAATGACACCTTCAGGGCATGAAACGAAGCTACCTTTTCTCAGGGCTGTCCTGGGCTTGCACCATTCTTGGGGAAAAAGACCTCGGAGCATGACAGCACTGGATGAGCCCAGCTCAAGGCTCCAAAGGAAACCTTTATCTCTGGCCTACTCCTCCTTCAGTCTTGTTGACCCTTCCCAAATTCTTCAGTGTGTTCTTTGCATTTCCCTTTGAAGATAGATCACATTTTTATTAATTTACAGTAAATCATTTCCCCATTTCCTTTGTTTACACTAGGTGGATTCGGTGGTTTCCATCTCTGTGTGACGCAGCACTTGGCACATGAGCACAACCCATACCATTACTTCACTGTATGCACTGCTGACGCTCCAGCTCTAGGAAAGGAAGGTAAAAGGGCTGGCTCTGCACTGTCATTTCCCTTCACCCTCCTGCATCAGCTCAAATAGAAAATGCAGCCTTGCATCCCTTGGTTCCGTCTTCCTTCAAGCAGGATGGTCCCAAATGCTAGTGCAGCACAGCTCAGACGTATGCCTGCCAGACAAGCATCACAGCTTCCCGAGTACAGCTGCTCCACGTCTTGTCTGCTTCTTATGCCATGAATCTTCATCTGAGAGGGCACTGAAGCTTGGAAAAGAGAAGGAGATGGTAATGTCTCCCTCTTACCTCAGGAAAAGTGGAGGAGAATATCTGAACCCAAGGACGATGGATGTACCTGCTGCACCCTGGCTGTAAACTTGGGGTCAAGAGTCTGGACTTCGCACTGTGCAGACACCATCTGAGACCCTAAAGTAAGCAGCCTATGCCTTCCCCTTTAGCAGACAATGCCTCAGACCCCTCTTCTCTCCACAGAGCACAATGGCTACAGCAGGGTCAGGAGCAATAGTGACAGGGGATGAACCCAGCCTATGAACTGGTGAAATGCATGGCAGGGCACACATCCTCGCTTTCCCCAGGGCTGGAGAGGGAGGGAGGAACTTTGACTTCAGTGCCATAAAGCAAAGCCATCAGAGCTCAGGCACAGATATTAGTCCAGGCCTCTTCCAGGGGGCTGGGGCAGCAGGGGGCAGGCAGCAATTTTGCCCATATTCCCAGGTAGAGAAAGAGGTGTTGTCCTCTTCTTGGGGTGAACCACAGAATTACCATCTGGTGCTTTAACCTCTAGCAAAGCCTCTTTATTCTCACATCTCTCACACTCTCAAGTATTGCTCCAAAATAAGAACAGTAAATATAAATGCAAAGGGTACTTTCTGCTGTCCTCAGAGACAAAGAAAGCCACTGGACTGTCAGCACAGCATCCTTTCCTCTGCCTGCTCCTCCTCCTCACAGGGCTTTGGGCCCCTTGCTGAGAGCAAACAGCTGGCCTGCACTCTGAATTTCTTGGCTTTCTATGGCTTGGGTCCCAACCTTGATGCTGTTTCAATGCCATTTTTCTTGCATTTTGAATAGCAGGCCTGGAAAGCTCCACCTCGCTGCAGGCAGTGTGTGCAGGAGGATCCTGCCATACCCGTGCCAGCCGCTTTTCTCCCTAAGAACCTGGTCATTGCCAATCCCTGAAGGCACCCATTGCAGCAGGTTTAGTGTCTCCATGGAGATCTCCACAGCTCCCTCTCCACAGTCCCTCCTTCCTCTTATAGCTTTCTGTTTATTGTAAACAGCATCCTCATCTCAGCTGGAGCTGGTAGCTCTTGGCTTCTCCCTGGTCACCTGCCCACCCAAGTCACCCTGCAGTCTGCTGTTGCCTGGGGAAACAGCAATGCCACCCCCTGAAAATAACCTGCACATGACAGAGGGCTCTTTTCATTCCTGGATTGTTTTCTTTTCAGTTTTCTTTTCCCACCCCCTATTATCAGATTTGCCTGGATCTCTCATGGCAGCTGCAGCACCGCACTGCCAATGAGGTCTGTGTGTTTTTGCATGAGATGAGCTTGTAGGAAGAAGGCTGCTGGCTGCAACATCTAAACCCCACTCCTTCCTCCAGCCACATTGCCCCACCACAGGAAGGGCACTGGTGTGCCCAAGGCTGGGTTATTGGGTAGCTGAACAGCTTTTTCCATCACCCACATCCACAGCATGTATTGATCCCACTTGAGCAGTCAGGAAAGGGGGCAGAAATTTCCCCAAGTCCCAAGGATTCACCTACTTCCTCAAGCTCCATATAGTCCAAAGGTCCCGTTTCCCATCCAGTACCTTCCTTCCGCCTTCCAATGCCCACCAGAGATTAGGGAGCCCTGTGTCAGTACTCCCCCAATGTCACTACAACCCTGCCTTGCCGTAGTGTGGTCATGAAAACATCCATGGCTGGGAAACAATGTTCTCTCTGTAGGATTTTTTGAAGGAGATTTGGGAAATGTGGAGGAGAAAATGCATCCCTGTTCCTTCCTAATCTATCACCCTCCTGTCTAATGCAGGCAGCTGGCACGACCCCACATATTCCTAACACTATTTTGAGGTCTATCTTCACACTGATGAACCATTCCAAAACAATTTTTCCAATGTATTTGGCACAAACAAGACTTTTCTCTGACATGCCTGTGCACAGCACCTACTGCTCAATGCCAGGATGTTCTTTGTACTCAACCTGGAGGAAATCTGCCTCTCCCTTTCTTCAGGAATGCTTCTGACAAGCTCAGCTCCCTTCCCTCCAGTCCAGGCAGGGAAGAAATGCTGGGGGCTCTGGGGGACCATGCTGGGAAGAGTACATGTACCTAATGCTCATGTTGCAACTGGTCTTCAGGTAGCCTTGGATCCATCACTTCATCGCTTGGTTCCTCAGTTTCCTTCAATGAAGCATGGAAATAACACTGGTCTCCTTTCAGAAGTATTTTGATGCCTTTAGCTAAACACAAGCCAGATAAGACTCTGTAAATGGATGAGAAGTTGCATCTGTGTTTTCCTGTAATAGGCAAGATTTTTGTCACCCAACCCCTCTTAGGGGGCTCAAACCAGTTATGGCAAGTGTGACTTACCATCCTTCCAGTTTCACCCTGCTTGGCATCATCCAGCCAGCTCCCAGAGGGGCCTGCTTCTGACCCACAGGTGCGTTTATCTAGCCTGCACGAGTCACAGAACTGCAGACTGACAAAGCACAGCAGCAGGAGGACTTGTGCTGTGCTTCGTGAAGAGGTACCTATCCCACCACCCAGCACACACCACAGGTCACTGACACTGAGTGTTACATGTACGCAGAAGTACCCCATAAAACATGATTAGGATAAAATGAAATCTCTGTGACAGGGATGAAGCCATTCCGGTTGTTTCTGAATGGGATTTGCACAGAAAGAGATGTTGACAGAGAGAAATCAGGAGATCCTGGTGGCAAGCAAAGTTCTTCCTTTCAAACAATTCCAGAAGGTCTGGAAGAGCCTGCCAGCATTCAAGAGCTCCCTCCAATTAAGTCAAACAGAAACACTCCTTCTCATTTCATCTCTTTTGTGACCAAAAAGTTCAGGGGGTGTTTATATGCTTCAGAGTTCCAGAGGCTCAAGTGCTGCAAGGGGGGTTGAATCATAGTGCAGATCAGAGTCTTCCAGGTAGCCAGAACATGCAGATGATCAGTTTCTCACACCAGTGTGAAACCTGTGGGTAGTTCTCCCCTTCTGCAGCTTGAGCAGCCTTTTGGTGCATGAAATTAGTTCAGGTACTCACATAGTGATTCCACATCCTTTGTCCAACTTATCTCTGTTGCCCCAGCACCACTGCTGCCTGTCAGCTCCTCTGTTATATCTGCCCTACAAAAGCTATAGATACTCCCATTCAAGGTAAAAAGGGCAACCAAGAAGGCACAATGCCAGCAAAAAGTCAAACGGAGGAGCTCCTCCACATCTCTGGGGTAAACCCAGTACTACTTTTGGAAGTGTGATATGAAGGTCTTCCTTCCACCCTCACCTCCTTGCTCTTACAATGGTCTCACCATTAAGGTTAGGAAGCTTTTCCAGGGAGGAGAGAAAAAATTGAGGCATTTCAGTCCCTTTCATCTCTAAGTTGAAAATAAGCTTCCCTACTTTTACTGTTCAAGGCAGATTTCTCCTGGCTTTAACCTAATATTTTTGCCTCATCTGTACTCAAATCTGTGACACAATTCAGTTAAAGCCAGTGTTTACCAATGAAAGCCTTTAAAGGAGAATGCTTGGATGTCAATAGCAACGAAGCAAAACCCAGGGTTTCACAGTGTCATAAATAAGATTTCTTTGATATTAGCTGTCCAAACACCTTTAGTGGTCTGGAGGATTCTTTTTTTCTCTAGGGAAGTCAAAGTCCATAATGATAGTGCTCCAACTGCACTCTTATGGCAGATCATATAGCAAAAGCTGTGCTCAGCAGATGCTAATGCAGAGCTCAGTGAGCCTGAATGATGCAATACTCCAAGCTCTACATGATACTCTGGGCAGTCAGAAGCTTTTCTGCACTGGTGCACTGCATCTTTTCCCAGAACCTCCACTCAGGAGAGCAGCAGTCAATGGAGGTGGTGGGAAGCAGGAGAGATAGTGCTGACAAGTACAAACATTGATGGCTGGGCAGGTCAGGTCCTTCACTTACTCTAAAGCAGGCCCATAGTCCAGTGCCTGATGGGATGAGTGTCTCTGCCAGCCAGTCTGAATGGAGGGCAAGTCATTCTGCAAATGTACTAGCCTGGTGGATCCAAACTGCACCGTTTCATGGAGCAATTCCATCTGTTGTACATGGAGAATTATCACCATCTGGCAGAGAAAAAAGTTAAAAGAATGGACGTTCAAGTGAAGCACAGGTACCAAAAATCGTGAAAACTTATGAGATCATCTTGTTCTTTCCCCATGCTTAGTCAATACAGGATTGTTCCCTGCTGGACTCCCAAACAATGCCACTTAACCTAGATGCAATCATGCTGCAGGAACTGCCAAACACAATGCAATGAAGAGCAGAGAATGAGCTCATATGAGTTAATCCAATTCCTGCAATAAAACAATCCAGGGTTCTGGTCTCCATCCTGCAATGTTCTCCCTAGCCAAACTTTCTGTACATATATACTAACACTCAAACAAAAGCTGAAGCCACTGGTGGGCTGCTGAAATAACCTGGAGCTGGGAAAATGCAGCACAACAATATCCACAAATATTCTTGCTAGTAAAACCATTGCTTTGTTTAGGTGGAATCCATAAACCTTGCTATTCACAAACATTTATGGAGCAGAGCTTTATTTCCAAGAATGCTCATGGAAAGGAAATCCATTGTGTAGGCCAACAGAATAGACCCTCACATGTACAGTTTGTATGGGAAGCATTCAGGTGGCTAGTGAGAAAATAACTTCTTATCAAATAAAATAATACATTACAAACAGCTACCGGTGATTCCCAAGCAGTTAGAAGGCATCCCATTCTGTGAGGCATATGTCACCCAAACAGGAGTTTAAAACAATGCTGCAGACCAAGCATACTGCAGGAATGGCCAGCCACAATGTGGCAAGCACTCTCCATGACCCTCAGAATCACAGAATCATGGAATGTTTTGGGTTGAAAAGGAACTTAAGATCATCTAGTTCCGAGATCATCCAGTGCCATGGGCAGGGATGCCTCTCACTAGACTATGTCACCCAAGGCTCTGTCCAGCCTGGCCTTGAATGTTGCCAGGGATGGAGCATTTACCACTTACTGGGGCAACCTGTGCCAGTGCCTCACCACCGTCACAGTAAAGAACTTCTTCCTTATATCTAACCTGATCTTCCCCTGTTTAAGTTTAAACCCATCACCCCTTGCCCTATCACTAAAGTCCCTGATGAGGAGTTCCTCTCCAGCATCCTTGTAGGCCCCCTTCAGATACTGAAAGGCTGCTATGAGGTTTCCATACAGCTTCTCTTCTCCAGGCTGAACAGACACAGTTTCCTAAGCCTGTGTTCTTATGGGAGGTGCTCCAGCCAAATGATCATCCTCGTGGCCCTGAATCCACCATCAACTAAACCGTTCACACTCACTTTTTCCAAGATATGTCCAGAGTCTTTTCACCCTTAGAAGGTGAAAAGAAGCATCACAAATATTCCTTGGACTGGTATCTTACAGTATATTATGTATTATAGACCTTAAACAAAAGGGTTAAGATTTCATCATTGGGTTCTCCAAAGCATTTTCCTGAACTGGCCGGGGTAGCAAACCCATCTCCTCCTCCTTCTTAAAAGTAATGTAGCTGATAAAAAGCAGAAAGTCTTTCATCACTATTCTGTATGCATAATTAGATTTGTTTTACGGGGCAATGAGTTCTTAGTTAGCAAGTGCACATACACGCACAGAAAGAGCTTGTTCATTTCTGTGACGGAGACCCAGAAACACAATTCGTCAGTCAGAGTTAGGGCAGCAAATACATTTTTATAACTTTGATACCGGAATGCAACAACACACACAAAAATACATCCACCAAGTGCAACCTATTGTAAACAGGAGCATAAGTAAAATAAGCAAATACATGTCATTTCATCTGGGTCACAAGTTGACTCAATGAGACATTTCCTTTTGTAGCGAAGAATACTGGAGAAAAGAGAACCTATTTATACTTACTGGAATATATTTGGGTAAATTTTTTCCTAGCTCCCTTAGCTATTTTTGAAGTTAACCTGTCTAAGAGTCTAGAGGCTTTTCCCCTTTCATGGTCAAAATTTTCTTCCTACTTGATCTCACAGGATCATATAGGTCATAGTCCTGCATCCTTAAAAACACCATTGCTGTATGGCTGTAATCAGTGACCTCACCATATGATTTTGCCTCAGAACCAAGTAAGAGGCTGGGCTGAAATCAGTAGCTCTGAGTTCAGTACTCAGTATGAGCTTGCTAAAAGCATCTGAGGCAACATCCATTTCTCCCATGTTTGCTTTCTCCTCCTGAATGATGCTTTGCAGCTGTGTCTCTTCCAACAGCAAGGCAGACAGGGTTCCCTGGGGAGCCCATTTACACTGTTGCTCTTGAATGGCTAAAGTGGGAACACGCGTCCTGTGTCTCTAGACGCACACGCTCGCACACACAGCCCTGTGAAGCCCTGTGGGTGGTTTTCATAGAAGAGAAAATGTTGGCTAAAGCTTCCCTTGCTCTGCCTGCCTTGTACAGAGTGAATGCAGCACTGATCTAGGACATATCCCTTGTGCTCCCAGAGCTGGGCACAGGGCTGTGGACAGGACTGAAGGTACACATGGGGATTACTATGCTGGAGGTTACCTACACCAGAGCAAAAGGGGAGCAGAGGTAGCTGCTCAACTCCTTGTGCATGTTTCCATCTGGAGCACTCAAAGGTCCATGCTCAGGGAAATAGAACCACAGGGAGGGACCTTAGAAGAAAAAAGGCTGATCTAGTCACCCAGCAAGCCGGTTGGCTGCAGGGCATGCGTTTTGAACTCCAGGTCAGGCTAGAAGTGTCACAGCATCCTACAAAAGGTTCTCACTTACCATGAGCAGCAGAGTGTGGCAAGCACAAATAACACGTTGTGAAATCCTACTGAGAAAGCCGAGTCTTGCTCTGGGCTGAGCACCCCTCTGCCCTTTGGGAAGGTATCAATGTGAAGCCAAGGCTCATGGTGGAATACCATGCATCTCTATGTTGAGGGAGTTGGAGGAATCAAGAAATAGGCTTTTCTTTTAACAAGGAGATGAGAGAACACCAGCCAAGACAAGCAGCTCTCCAGAGCTCACTGCTCACATAGAGTGACACTGAAGCACTGAGCAAATGAGATTATAGTCATCAGCAGCTCATTAGCCCTGTGAGAAGGGCAAGAGTAATTAACTTTGCTTAACAAAAAAGGGACCTGAGACAGGTCAAGTGCAACTACACCAGTGCTGTGAGCAGCACAGCAAGTCTCTGCCCCAGGTGTCCAGGGCTCACACTAAGCTGGACCAACATGGTGATCCATCAGCTTCAGCCCTCTGGGCAAAGTCATCCCTATAGACACCAAGTAGAGAAGCAAAGAGGACCTGCACTTCAAGGCTGTTGTCTGTGCATCACCAACTCAGCTGTCATCCACGGGATGCCCTGCATTACCCCAGTGCTTCCTTTTGTGCCCCTGGCAAGCGGCTCCTCAGGCGGGTAGCTCAATGTGGCTGCCAGGTTGGCAGGAAAGGCTGACCTAACCCTGCACCAAGCAGGCTCTCAGACCTGTTGTCTTGAAATCAGGGTAATGGTGGATGCCTAGGATGTTTCATCATTTCCCAGCACTGTTACAAGGCCCACACTTAAACCTCATCAAAAACTTTTTTGGTTTTTTTTCCGCTTTTTATGTGCCTGGAGTGCTGGTCATACCTCCCTCAACATTTATTCTCCTGTTATTAAACAAGTGGTCTATTTTTCTGAAGATGAGTAGTGCTGAAGAATAAACTTGTTAATTAACCACCTGCATTAGCAGCAAGACCTCAGTGAGGTGTTTGTCACTTGGGATTCCTCCTTTGCATCTTTTCCATCCGTCTCCTGCATCCCCCCAGGCTCCATCACTCCCTTCTCAGCTTTTTCCCACACTTGCCACGGGGTCAAACAAACGAAAGGCTGGATGAGTCAGCAGTAGGAATCGTGGCAATGAGCTCCTGAATGTGTTTGACAGAGGTTAAGACAAGAAGGTTAAGAGGCTGAAAGGTTAAGAGGCTGAGGGCCCTGGGCTGAGTTTAAATAGAACCGCTGGGCCCATGGGCATGGGAAAGCAACAGGCGAGGCTGGTTGGTGCCATCACAGCCCTGTGGTACCCTCAGGGCCTGGCACGGTCACTGTCTGGATCCTTCTGTCAGCCTCTCTTCCCAGAATAGCATCTCCTTCAGACAGGAGTTGTGTGTCCTCCTCATGAGAGGGCAGCACATCGCACCCAGATGGGCACAGCATGATTTTGACATTTACCCCTCTTTGTTTACCATAATTTCTTTCTGTTATATGTTTTTTCAGACATTTGTGCAGAAATTAATACCCTGATTTTCCAGTCTTGACCGGGATTTTTCCATCATTGCTGCAATAAGAGCTTATAAAACTAGTGTTAAACATACCACCGTCATTTGGAAAAGAGATTGTGCGCAACAACTTGCATGTTTTGTTGGCTAACGTAATAATGCAGCAATTACAGCCCTGCTTTGGGCCTGGTCCAGCTGTTTGTCCAAGAGGTCTCAAGGTGCAGCTGTTCTTACCACCAGACCCAGATCCTTTCAGTTACTGCTGAAATTGTGCCATAATCCTGCTTACAGATCTTGTTTTTCTTCCTTGAAAGCACCTGCTCAAGATGCACGCCAGGTTTTGTTATTAGATAGTCTGGAAAGGCAAAAGCCAAAGTCTTCTTTCAGGCATTTTACAGAGTGAGGTGAGCTCTCATGTTAGAAGCCCCTCTTTTGTAAGATCTGCATCTGCTCCGCAAACTTGTGTTATACAGGACACTCGAAGCAGGCAGTGTGAATTAACCTGCCTCATGCATATAGACTGGCTTAAGAAAATGCATATCACTACAGCAGTGAGTAGAATGCAAATATCTATAGCACGTTTGGCAGATAACTTGGATAAAACAAAGAGGGAGAAGACGTGCTTCTCTCCTGGTGGAATTTTCTCATCTTCTCTGCGCTTTTTCTCCCTTAGTACTAGTTATTGTTTACCCACGCTGCTGAACATGCACAAAGGGGTTAAAATTGCGGGGACAGGAGAAATTTGGGAAGAATAATGCTGTTATTCAGCTGAAATCGACTCACACACATACGATCCCAATGCCACCATCATCAGCATGCAGGGCCTCCCCTTTGGAGCAGGAGGAAATGAGCTGTGGCCCCGGAGGAGGCAGCTTGCTGGGGTCAGGCGGCACGTGCAAGCCTGGAACGCCGGAGGTCCCTGTGCCAAGAAAAATACCTCGTCCCTCTTCCTCCATGCTGCTGGTGGGCAGGACAGCCCCTGTGACTTCCTCCCCGCTAGTGGGTAAGAGGAGCAAATGGGGGCGTGCACTGTCCTTGGGGCTGGACACCTGCCTATATACCATGCAACCATAGAAGCAACTAGGTTGGAAAAGACCTTTAAGATCAAGTCCAACCATTACCCCACTGGTATCATCTCAGCTTACATGGGGCTGATGGACCCCCATGCAGGGCCCAGGCTGCCTTCAGCCCTCACAGCCAGCCTGAACATGACCCCTGGGGCTGGGAGAGGTGGCAGGTTCATTGTTGGGACAGACATCCCCACGGGGTTCCTATGGCACCCACTCAGCAGTGGTGCACAGCACATCTTCTGAAGTTTATTCCTAGAATACACAGTGATGACTTTCCCCCCTTTCCTATGCCCTTCATAATTTCAGTCTTTATTCTTTCATGCTCAGCAGCCTAACTTCCCATTGCCTTGCTCATAACCACATAGATGCAAAATATACCACCAGCCTGAAGGCACCAGGAGTGTCACTGCCTTTGCAAAGTGCTGAATAGCAACATAATCTGCAAAGAAAAAAACAGGCTACAGGTCCTCACTATGAAAAACAGGTTTGGTTGGCTGTCATTTTGCAGACCTGCACCTCACTCATAGAACCCATATCTTTCTTATTCTTATTCCAAAAATAACTGAGGTCACTTCAAACAATCCTCCTAATACTGGGGAGGGATGGAACTCACTTTTTAAAACTAACTATAATGTGTTCAGAATGAAAAAATCACTTCAAAACCTCCAAATAAAGTTGGGCCCTCTTGCAAACGCGGCTGTCGTTGTCCAGCAGCCATCAGTGTGCTGGGTAGAAAACTCTGTCACATGCCATGGCTTCAGGAAAGCATGAGAAAACACTCACGGCCTTCCCTTAGATAAGGAGCCACAAACAAATCAGGAACAACAAGCGAAAACTCAATTCAAGGTTTACTCCAGGATGGACGCTGTGCTACGATAAATTAAGGTGTTTTTCATTATTAAAAATAAACAAAGCAATGAAAGTGAACCATGTAACCATTCATAGGCTTAAAAAACATCTTTAATCTGCTTGGGAAAATCTTTTTTTCCCCCTAACAGGAAAAAATATTAGTTGTCCAGATAACAAGCAAAACAAAATCAACCAAAGGGCATCAAGAGACTTCCTGAAATGGAAAAAACAATGTTTTGTGTAACAAGCTTGAAAAAAAAGAACAAAACATGCAGCAAGCGGAATGATTCCTCCAGCTTCTTCAGGTCGTCAGTGGCTTCAGGAACATCAGGAAGAACTACACAGGCAGTTGAATGTTTTATTTAACCTTCCAGCATTTTACAGCTGTCCTAAGCCTCTTCCCTTGTCCCTTCCCCCCCCCCGGAAACCATTTGTCTTTCTAGTGCCTTATTTTTAACAGCTCAGCTCAGCCCCGAAGGGACGTTTGTGAAAACAACGAAAACCTAATCCGGCAACTTTGGGGTTCCCAGGACTGAAATAGCAAGCCTGATGCAAATCAGGATGGAGGCTGCTGTGCAAGAGGGAGCGATACCTCCTCCTCTCATAGAAGAAAGCAATGGAAGGAGGCAGAGCCATGATGATGGGCAGCCCAGCCCAGCCCTGCAACAGGGAGACGCAGGCTGTGGAAGTGGGGTGGCTCGGGGACCCCATTCATCCTGCAGTAAATCAGCCCCTGGAGGAACATGGGGAAGTTAGCACAATGTCTGCCCAAACTCTGCCTGGACCTCTGCCAGGGCTGGGGGACTTTCATTCTCATGAGTTCACAAATTCCACCTACAAGAGCCTGATTAAAACAATACGGGAGGCAGCGTGGCGCTCCCCCCCGCATCCCCCTCTCTGCCACTGTGCTGTGAAACCACAGGAAACCATTAGCTGTGCCTGCTAAGAACTTCTGGATCCCAGCAAATTATTCACATTTGATGTATTTGGAACTTTTTTTGTTTGCTTAAGGTTATGATTTCCACAGCTTCATTTGCAACGCTGATTTATGCAGTTTCTAATGCTTGGCCATGTAGATTAGGAGCCACGAAGTGTTCGAAGGCCTCTTGTGTTAGTTAACTCAGTTTTAAGTAACACCATTGCTTGCAATTGGGCAGTTAAGCCATGAAATTATATCTGCTCTCTAAGAGATACAGAAAGAGGCAGGCCCAGCCCTCACACATTCATGAGCTGGTTTCAAATATGATCTCTGAGATGCTGAAAGACATTTTCTGTGACTATTTACGGCAGAAGCCAGTCCATTGAATGCTTGCAAAGAGTAATCCCTAGACAGGTGTAGTGCCAGCCAAAGCAAATTGATTTAGAAATGTCAACATTAATTCATGGATTGTTTGCCCAGCTCAACCATTTATAGTAAATGTCAACAGATCTAGGAATAGGGTTCAACTTGCTGGTAAGGAAACCTCCAGCCCTGCATCGGATGCATGTGTTACAACAGGAAAGAAATGCAAGCCTGCTGACCAAAGGAAACCCCCCCTAAGGAGGTGATGGGAGAGGAAAGCACAGTCAAATCCACGTCCACATCTTGTGGGATCACTTTGCCAAGGGACAGTTGGCAATCTGTGGTGCTTCCACCATATCTGTTCTTCCCAGCCAGCATAAGGTCCCTTTGTTCAACAGGGTGGTTTCTGGCAGCCCAGAACAGGCCTCTGAGGGAGCCACCAGGTGAAAGGGGCACATTTTCTATCCCACAACATGTGGGAATCTGGGGACATGCATAATGCTCACCTGCACCCTTTGGTGAGGTGATATCCCACATCTTTCCTCCTCTACCAGACACACTACTTGCCAGTGTTCCATCAGCAAGCAGATCCATCACACCAGCCTGATGGCCAGGAGCAAGAAACCCTTTAATGGATAAATCAAGTAACGTATGGCATGCTGCACACAGTGCTAATGCTACACTCCAGGAGCCTCCACATACTCAGACCAGAGGATGTGCCCCTGGTGGCATTGGCACAAACCAAAACTATCCTCAGGACAGAAAAGCAGCCCAGGGTTTGATTCAAAAGGCTGCCCAGCACAGAGCTCCCTCCAAGGCAGGGCCAGGGCATCTCTGGGCTGGCTGTGAACTGCTCCATCCCTCTCTAAGCTCTCCCTCCCTAAGCATCCTATCCAGAGCAGGGAACAACCCAATACGTGATGCAGAAAAGGGCCATGCACTCACTGCTGTCAGCAAAGCAAGAAGCTACCGGGAGCTCCCTGCTTACCTGTGGAGGCTCAGCCATATCCTCTCCTAGCTGCTGGAAGCATTTGCCTGAAGGAATAACTGATTTAAAGAGTCATTTTTAACAACAAGCAATAGAATGTCCTTTTTTGTTTGATAGCTTTTGTAGACCTGGGATTCATACCCTGCCCTTGGGCACCACTCCGGGCACACAAAGCTGCCCCAGACCCACCTGCCCATGGCACAGCCATGCTCACACTGCTCACCACACAAACCTGAACACCCAGCAGATATTTTCCCTCTTTGTCCACCTGAGTTTTGTTCCAGGATAAGAACCATGCCAGAGGCCACAAACCTCCGCAGCAGCCACAGCCCATCCAGGCATCAGCCAGCCTGGTGCCGGGTGCAGCACTTCCCCAGCCCTGTGGCTCAGCTCAGCTACAGGAAGGCTGATTTTTAATCTTACTGACACCTTGTTTACACCAGGGAACCTGCTTTGATTGCAGCTGGGCTTCAGCTTGCCTCTGCCAGACTTGCCTCTCACCATCCCTAACCCTTTGGTACAGACACCACGGGGAGTGTTACCCTCTCCCATGGCTATAGCCCACCACAGAGACATAAAGCACCTAGCTGGCAAGGAGATAAATCACCCAGCCCCACTGCCCCATCAAGGGTTTCATCCTGCAAAGTCACCAGGCCCATCTTGAGCCGAAATGCACTCGCTCAGCTGCACCATATCCTGACAGGATGTCAGCAGTAAACAGTAGGTAAATACTCATGCTTTATCATCTGGTTGTATTTGTTGTTTTTACAGACCTGGACTAAAATTCCCACTGAAAAAAATAATGTGCACCATAAAAGTAACCTCTATTTTCTACCCACAAGAGAACCATGTGAAGAAAGCCATTTCCTTCATCATTATTTCACACATATGAAAAAAAAAAGTTGATTTTTTTACAATTTTTGCATTCATTTACTTAATTCTTGAGAAAATATTTTATTTATTTACAAACTTACTTTTGGATCAATAAGAGCTAGCTCTGTCCCCCTCAAATATTTGCCTTTTGCAATGTGTGCCTACCCTGAAATGAGCCAGAAAGCACTGCGACCACCACCAAGGGCAGAGCAGGCACCCACGCTGGTGTGACTGTTGCTCGCAAGATTCAGATAGGGTCATGGCAAATAATTATGGGCACCCTTTAGAAGCAAGGCCTCTGCAAAAAGCACATTCCTGCAAAACCAAAGGAGTTAGCTGGTGCAGCAAGCAAAGCTAACTCTGGCATGACTAGAACATAAACATGTTTGCTGGAAATCACTGGCAGCATTTGCTCCTCAAAGGTTATTGTTAGAAAATGTAATTGATATTAATGTCTGGGGTTATCTCATTTGATTGTCTCAGCAAAATACGAGATCACTCGGTAATTACTTTTAACATGATTTTCAGGGGAGCAGTCGATGCTGGAGAACAGAGTTGTCTTTCTAAATGCAGCAAAATGCCGCCTAATTACAAATTAAACCCCAGGCTGAGGTGAGCAAGCAGCCGCTGTGCTGAGTCTGAGCAAGCAGCACTTGCCCATTAAACTTTGGATGATTCTCATGATCATTTCTGTATGGAAGTAACACTTTTCTGTGAAAAAATAAGGTTGTTAGCCTGCAGAACATTGAACTGCCACAATAGCTGCCTGCTTGGAGCTCACTCGCCACCTGCTTTTCCTTGTTTTGTTTTCTAACCTCTAATTACTGAGCAGAGTCAATTCCTAATGAGGCAGTTTGATTTCCTGTTTTTCATACTTCTTGAGCCGCTTAAAGAGCCCGTCCAACATAAAAGGAGCCCTTTTCTAAACAGATTTTAAATTAATTATAATAACCTTGGCGGTGGTGGTTGTTGTTGTTGCTCTGCGTGTGTGCATGTCTGTGTGTGTGTGTGTGTCTGAGCGCATCTGAGTTTTCCATGGCTGCATTTCTCATTTAATGTTTCCACATGCAACAACCTTCTTTTTGTTTCCCTCCTGTTCCGCCCCCCCCCCCCAATGCAAACTGGAAACTCTTGTCCAGGAAATTGTAGCCACAGAAACACTGTGTCTGGGCCTGAGGAGGAAAAGGTGGTGATGTCATGAATAACTGGGTTGTGAGAAAAGACGGAGCATGAATAAGGAGGGAAATATTCTGACGTTTGTCTTTAAAGCTGGGAGATAAACACTTGCTGTGAATGGTACACGCTGCCTTCCAAAAGGGCTGGTAGGAAGAAGAACGGTATTAAATGACTGCTCAGAAATATATGAATGATGCTAATGAGGTCTCTCAGCCCTCTCCTAGCCCCACCAAACACACGTAACGCCTCTCAGTTCATGTCTCGGCACTTCCCCTGTGGATATCAGCGGCACTGGAGGGCTGCTGCCATTCCTGGGATTTACAGAGGTCTTAGTCCTCCTCCTGCCTCTGCTCCCTCCTCCCTCTGTCCTTGCCTGCTCCCAAGGACCCTGTGGGACAGCAAGGGGCTGGGGCTGCACAGGCTGAAGATAGGAGGTGGCCAGGAGCTCTGACCTTGCCCAAGAGGTCCCACCGGGTACTGCTGCTCTCTGACTGGCAACAGGGATCTCACTGACGATATGCCTTGGTGCAAGGATGGTACCAGAGCCTCCTGGCACAGCAGCAGCCCCTGCCATCATCTACCTGCACTTCCCCAGCACCACAACTCTCCTCACCCCAGTCACAGACTGACATTCACTGGGGCCACTCACAGAAGACACCTAAGGACTTTGCTGCGATGTCAGCTCCCCCATCACCTTGCTCTGTCCATTCTCCAGCCCACAGCCTTCCCAGAGGGATTTTCCATGGGATGCTTTGTCCAGAACAGAGCCCTCTGCCATGCCTTGGTAACAGGAATTGCAGCACTGAGAAGGTGGTTGATGACTGCTATGTGTTTGAATGACAGCACAGGACTATCTTGCTGGGCCGCTCAACAAACACACAGGAGAAAGGCACTCCCCATCCCAGAAGGTTTGGAGGAGAAAGCAGAAGGCTTGCACCAGCAGTCCCTTGACCTGCTACATTCACAACTGCTGGAGTTTCCACTGCGTGTAAAGCTCACTGAAGGGAGCCCAACCTGCTGTTAGAAATGTAGGGGAATCCGATCCATGCTACAGCTCTAAACACTGGAGTGAGCCTCAGCCGGGGAGGGCTGCATTCCAACCCCACCCAAATCATAAAGCTGAGAAAACTTCAATGGGCTCCAGCTTCTGGATTATTATTATTATTATGACAGGGTTTTCCTCTCAGGATTCAGACTCACTCTAAATGGTGGGAAAAAGGGTTTTATACAACCTCCAGTCTCCACATGACAAAGTGACTGCCTATTCCTACAGTCATCTGAACAGAATAGACGGAATAAGCCATTGTCTGTGCTCAGAAGTCAGCGACTGCACCGGCACTTGATTGGTCCAGGATGTAGAGGAACAAAAAGGTCATTGAATAAAAGAAGAACAATACTTTTCATGAAACAAATGAGTTTTTGCTAATTTATAACATGTTTGGTTTGGGTATCGTATACATCAAAATGATGTAATTAGTAAATGTCATTTTCTGAAGAGAGAGAGCTCAGCAAATGCTTAATGATGGGAATTTCCTGCCCTGGACTGGAGTCTCTGGACTACCAGGGTATCATAAAGATGCTGTATTTCACTAATAATTAGAATGGGCACAAAGCAGGATCTGAATGTGTGAGAGGGGAAAAAGGAAAAAGTTCACCTACTGCAAAGGTTAGTTGCACTGAAGGACTGATAAGAGAAATACCATGGACTGAAGGCTGATTAAAAACTGTCTTGCACATTTCACACTCAGTGCTTGAAACCTGAAATCTGAATTGTTCCTACCTCCAAATATCAACATTGCTCAAACCCATCACCATCCCCATTCAGCTCTGGCTCTGATCACTCAGCTGATAATCTTTCTGTAATGGGCATAATCAGAAGTTCAGCTCCCAAAACACCTCAGTCAGAGGGACATCCAGACCAGGACAGAAACTCTGCATTTTGTGCAGCACTCTGCTGAGCACATCAAGTTGCAGGGGGGATTTTCAATAGGAGACCTCTATATGCTCAGTGCAAACTTCAACTTTAGAAGTTTTGAGGGCACTGCTCACCTGCATGCACACAGACATACATGGTCACATTCTCAGTGCAAGAGCCTCACACCAGAGGTTACAGGTCTGAGGGAAAAACTGCTCTCTTGATGCTCTTTGCTCAGAAGGGGGTCAAAAGTATGGAGATCTCACACAGGAGGCATTTCTCAATGTGTCATTCCAGGCTGCATAAGGCCATCTCTCAGGACTCCCAGTACTAGCAAAGCCTGTCCCACTGCAAGAAATGAGGAACCTAAGGAAATAAAGAACCCTCTTGTTAAGGAAAACAGTAAGTATTTTGCCCTTTATGTGCAAATTAGACTTGAAAGTAAGCTGAGAGTAGACCCAGCTCACCAGAAAGACCAGCTGGCTGCAGCAGCAAAAGTCAAAATGTCTAAACCCCCTCTTCAGATATACATCTGCCCTCTTCAAAGAAGCGTATCAAGCTACATCTCGGAGACACCCAAAGAACCTCCTTGAAGATCTTCCTCTGGGTCTTGAACCCAGTCCTGAACTGGATGCTGTTGTAATGACAGAAAAAAAATGTTAATGCTTGTGTCATAGAATAGTGGTTTGGATTGGAAGGGACATTTGAAGGCCATCTAGTCCAACCCCCCTGCAACGAGCAGGGATATCCTTGACTGGATCAAGTTGTAAGGGTGGAAGAAGCATAGCAAATAACTAGGCATCTACCAGACTCGGAGTGCCTACGAAAAAGGCTGTGCCCTAACCTCACTGGTCAGTCCTGGGAGAAGACAAAGATCCACTGATTTGTTTTCATTTCACTTGTGGCTGATCCGTTCCCTCCAGAAGTTTTGCATCAGTTTTTGGACCAAAAGCTCCTGCTGTAGCATGAAGATCCTCAGGATGCCTCAAGAGCAGTGTAGTGTGCTCTGCTCACCAGGGCTCAAGGGAGCAATACTGCTTTCAAAGAGACATTGACAAGGCAGGGCACTGAATTGATTGTCACCTAGAATCTTTTCTCACATGAAAAGTCCAATAGCAGGTTTAGAACAGAAATCTCCTCTGGCAACAGCCACAGTATTCTCCGAGCTGTGCAATAAATATGTTATATTAGTTCATGTTTCCTTCTTTGCAGGAATTACTCAGGCACATGCAAAACAATAACATGATTTGGAAGAACTTCCTTGATCATTTGTGCTGCAGCTTTGCTCTTCACGATGAAATAAATGGATGTGGGAACTAAACCCAGCAAATACTTATCACAGAACCTCTTCTGCCAGTAATGGGCATGTTTGAGCTGGAAATGCTTAACTGTTAGGGATTTTCACCTACTAGTAAAGGAAGGACACCTCTAAATGTGACATTCTTCTCCCCAGGAAATACCCTTACATTCTCTGCTAGCTCAGAAAGGAAAACACTCCACCGCAAATAATTTACTTCACACCCGCTTCTTTCCTTTACTTCAATTTGCTTTTTCAAAAATTCCTTCTGCTGCCAATTTTTCTATCTTTTATGAAGATTAATCCCGCAATTCCCACATTTGTGAGCAGCTCCAACGGAAATCTGCTAAATGAATAATCTTGAGTCAACAAAACCATATTCTGATGGGCCCTGGCTGAGCCAGCTGCGCTTCTGTGAGAACAGTGTGAATTTTCTCCTTGGAGGTAGAGCTAAAAGGCAGAAAAGGTTACCAAGCATCCGCTGATACAATGCACATATGTCCCCATTCCTGTGCTCCCAGCAAAGCAACATCAGCATGACTCTGTACACCTGACATGCAACAGCTCCTCGCCCTCAAAAGCTCCACCACGGGCTGAGGGTGCTTTAGGTAGCAGCACTCAGCCCTTCTGGCTGGGGGATGCATACCTGTTCCCAGAGACTGGAGGAAGCTGCACAGTGTGGCTTTCATCTGGCACGGGACATGTTACGTGTTCCTCATGGTACAGGACACACATTGTGCAATCCTGCTTATGCACTGGGGTATTTCCTTAGGTTATTTTCAGGAAAGTGGCTCCAGGTTAACCTGATCTGAGGCAGAGACAATGGAGGACCTGGACCCCAGCAGCCCCCAGGTAGGCAGGGCCAGCAGGATGGAAGCACTGCAGAGAGCAGGGAGCCGTGGGACACTCACCAGGCTCCTGCAGCCCTGTCACTTACAGGCTCCCCACGGACAAGTGAAGTGCACATTTCAGTACCACCCTGCCTGACGGCAGCTCTCTTAATCATAAAGGGAACAAAGATTGCAGCCACACAGATACCAGTGTATGACACACCAGGACAGCAGGTAAAGGTGTTGACTCACAGATTATCCACCTTTCTTCAGCAAACTTCTCATTTACTATAAATGAGTGCATACAGTCCATTCTCAGTTCCTATAAGTTGCACTCCAGTTTAGCTCTGCCTTGGGTTCAGCAGATAAGAACACCTTCGTAATCTCAAGGTAACATCAGCTCTCTGGAGCTATAGCTGGTATTAAAATAGCTGTATCATGCCACAAGCAGGATCCAAAGAAACTGAGTTAATGGGCTGAGTGAGAGGGCTTGTAGATGGGATGTGAAAAGGAGCTTGCTGTAAAGATGAATAACCTGTGACTGCATGTGCGTGTAGGGATGTGTGCACGGCAATGCACCAAAGAAATGGGTGGCTCTTGTTTATTCCAGTAATTTCCTACATTTTTGATGTCTGAATGGACAGAAGCAATAACTATATAATTCCAGTTAAACATTCATTTACTGCCTACTTAGAAATATGCCACTTGTGACTCATGACATTGATGTGGCGAAGGTCTCTGCCTGTGGTTGAAGTGACAGATCATCAAGAACAAACCAATACTCAGCATTAGCTGTCACCAACAAGCTCACAACCAAACTCCATAGAAATCACCACTTATCTATGAACCTCTGACAGCTCCCTAGTTTGGGGAAGAGAGAAAGCATACATTAACATTAGATCAAATGAAGAAATCTCATTTGAACACTAGCACACATGCTCTCACATGTCCACACACCCGATTTACAGGGAAATAGCCACAGCAAAGCAGTTACTGCTCCCAGAGCTTTTGTCTTTCAGATTTCTCTGATTTGTGAGCTGCTTTTCTGATAAAGAGCTGACACGAATGGTCAGCTGTTACCTCCACAGCAATGGCTTCCTTCACCGGAATAGCTTTCAGCACTCACAGCCACTGGAGAGCTAGCTCTTTGGAAAACTTCTTTCAAACCTCAATCAACCCCCTTCTGATCAATGCAAAACATTGATCCTGATCTGCATGCTGGAATTAGGCATAGACCCTGCTTGGTGATGCTCTGTTCCCTATTGCCCAAATGTCCTACCTCTGCAGATGTATCTGTGGCAGGCAATAGCACCCCAGTGCCTCAAATACCATACAATCTCACCCAGGTGGAGGAAAAGAAAGTTATAGAATCTAACAGAGCAATTCCTGGTTGGAAACAGCCCTCAGCTCAGCCAAGGGAAGTCTTCCCATTACTGTGGTACTTCATTAGGACAGAATAAAGACAACAACTGCAGTAAGGGAGTCAGGTACCTCTTGACTAGCCCTACATGACTTTACCAGGTATGGATACAAACTCTGCACTTTAAATTTCAAGGACTTCTAAGGCAGTAATGATCGCTGTGACTCGTTAACCTTTAGGTCAAAACCGTGTAAATTTGTTTTCACCTGTTAGCAACCAAGAGCTCCACATTTCAGCCAACACTGAGGCTTTCTGGACCTTAACTCCCAAGCCCAACCACTGCTGGGAATCACAACTCAGCAGTCTCTGTCAAAATTACCAGCAGGGTCTTCTGGCTCAGGGAATCTGCTGGGACTTGTGGCTTGTCTCCAGATCACCACTCAACATGCTAGTGACCAAAAGTCAATAACCATCTACACATACTACCTGCCTCCCATACCATAAATTGACAGGTTTCAGCCACACTGACAATGGATATTGATCCACATGTAAAGCCTGCATCTTTTCTGAGGATGCACTGCAAACACTGTAGTGCTGCTGGCTACCCCTCCCTGTTGGCACAGAGGAATATTAGACAAGCAGCATAGAATACCTTGCACTGCTGCTTGTGCTGTAGTGGATCCATTATTAAGAGAAAGTATCAGCCTTTCAAGCTGTGAGTCCAAAACACCTTCCAGCTGCACTGAATTCAAGAAGAATGAGTTTGGGACATCGCAGGAACCTTGTCTGCACTGTGACCTACTGACACAGAATTTGGTGGCTGCTTTCATTGGTTTAGCAGTATCCGATAGGATTATGGACAGCACATTTCCAGGCTTGCTAAGCTCTACACAAAGCACTACAAAAAACATGACAGTACTGAGTGTGTTTTTAGAGGTGCTTTGGAGTCCACAGCAGTACAATGCTTACACTCTTTAGCAGATCTCCAAGCAAAAAAAACTTACTGATCTGTTATTTTAGGTGTGAGCTGAAAGCTTCTTTGGTGTTAATACACCACAGACCTCAACTATGCTGTGACATCATTGCTATATTTTGCTAAAAAAGGTCCTGTTCTTTAGGTATTGTACCCATAGAGCAGCTTTTGTTGTTATTTCCTCATCCAGACTGCAGTCACGCACAGTATGGTGATTCTACAAGTCTTCTAATCACCCTTGCTGGCTGCCTCTGAATGGCTGCCCAGCTGCAAGTAATGTGAATGAAAGTAACACAAATAGCAATTTGAAGATCTAGCTTGATTTACTCTATTTGCCTATCTAGTAAATAAGAGACAAGAGTCAGAGCACAGAATCTGTTCTGAGAAATAATGCTAACCAGTTCACAGCAGAGGCACGCACTTATTGGTTGCTTTCTTCCCAGGACTGTTGCCTTCAGAAGAGCAGATACACACATCTGGGATATCATACATCTCTGTACTAAAGCAGGCTTCATGGGCACCTATTTAGATCCAGACTCCTGCCTTCCGCTTCCTGCTCTACACCATACAAAGAAAGTACCTCTGCAATTTTTCTCATTTTCTCAACTCTTATGCCCTTTTTCAGCTTTCCTTCATTCTTTATGCTGAGATCTTTACAGGCAATGTCACCTTACCTATCCAGTGCTTATTCTTCCCCCAAACATCCAACACAGCCCACAGCCTCTGACCTCAGCAGCAAACTCCAAGAAAAACTGTAGCAGCAACAGCAGACCAAAAAGAAGTTTCTTTCCTGTCACACATCCTACTTCACTCCAACTCACCACTCTCATCCTTCTGTAGTACTGGCTAACAACAGAGTTCATGTCAGTGCAGTATTTTCAATCATGAGGAACACCTCTACCCAGCTTTAAGATCTTCCCAGCAGAGCTGCTTTGCTTCAGATGAGCTTAAGTGATGCCACCTTCATGAGAACCACAGGAGTACATGAGCAGGTGGATGTATTTCCTATCTTGAACGACTTCTGACTGCAGATGAAAAGACACTTTGAAACATGTCCTTCAGAGAGAATATTTTGTGGGATTAGAGGGTTTCCATGCCACCCACCCTAAGCTTAACAGTGAACGGGGTCCCCCTAGGCAAGAAAAGCAGGAAGGAGGGAGCAAGCAGGATTTGCACTAGCAGTCATGTCCCTGCCAGACTTTTATCTTCAGCATCTTCTGTCATTACTAGACCTCCGCTGATGGCAGGCACTGCTGGAGAACTAAAGTAGGGGAATCTGTCCCTGGTGATTGTTCAGCGCTGTCATCTGCACATGGTCTGAGAAAAAGCAGATATCATGTGGTTAAAATTCAAGGTGACAGGACTTGAAGGCTACCCGCCCCCCCATTCCAACTCCTGCTACCATGTCCCATGGAAGAAGGAATGGGAAACGACCAGGAAAAAGGCTCATAAAAGCCTTCCCAAAAATCTCAAATAAAAGAGCTACATCTAGGAATACTTTAAAGCTGGAATTAGTCCTTGCAAATGAATGCTTACTGTTTTCATCATAGGAGGCGTTAGCAGAAATTAATCTGCTGTGAATTGTTTCTAAAATGAGACAAGAAGCAGCACTCGTCCTCAGGGGGGCTGCAGCAAGCAGGAAATGAAACACAACATGAAAATGTGTCCAAAACTCTTAAGTGGGAAAGCAAGCAGGCACCAAAATAAGCAGTTGTACAATGTATTGTGTAAAGTGCCTTCACTGGATAATTAGTCATGAACAGAATAAGACGTTTCCCAGTACATGAGATAAAACATCTCAGTTTGGTGATATTCTCTACAGAATAGAGCTGCCACTGTTCCAAGGCTGAAGGCTAAAGCCTCTGCTAGATCCTAGATAATAAACATACTGGACATCTAAATTGTTATATATCTTGGCATTTGACCAGCAGAATGTCCATGTAAAACCGTATGCCAATAAATCTGCCTTCTGCTTTTAAGCTGATTATTCAAGGGTTAACTGTGAGATCCCCTAATGAATTAATAAAACCCAGACATATCTTAAAATCTGTTGATTCATTGCACTACCTATTTTGGAACATTCTGAATGCATAAACAATAACATGGAAATGCTTTGTAACCTATGAAGAGTTTGTTAGATTTGATAAATGCCATTTAAAACATTCCTTCCTCTATCTTTGCTGCACAGCTCCAGATTTTGTTAGGAATGGGCCTAAAACAGAATCCTGCATTATACTCCTTCCCCTGAAGTTGAAAGGGTGCTCGAAGTCCAATCCCCAGTGAACAACCTGATTTTATCAATTAATCTATTCAGCATCCCTGGCTTTATGTAGATATTCCAGCTTGCACCCTTTCTGGGTTGCAGCAATGCCTTTTACTCAAGTGTCTTGCTGCAGCGTAGGGAAGGTTTCAATGGAAAGAGTGTCAAAATGCAAGCAATCTAGGAGGTTGTATTTCTTTACAGTTCTGCACGTTTTGTCATGAGGCTTGTGCTCTTACCCAAACTAGGGACACCCCTGATCCTAATCTCAGCCATACATCCCAAGCCCTGTCACTGACTGATGTTCAGAGACTCCACCCTTTGCTCCGAGCTCTGCCACAGGGCTGTGCATCAGGATAAACACAGGTAAAAGGAAGGAATTACTCTCACCTCGCTTTAGCTTTCTAAACATTAGGAGTCTCACCGGATCTATCCATGCAGGTTCCTCTGGAGTCAATGGAGAGAAAAGGGCTTCTGCAGATTATCCGATCTAGCATGCAGTCCCCTCCCAGCACCAGCAATATGGTACCATCTCTCAGTATTGACTCAAGAAGAAATGTAGATAAATAACGTAGCCTATATACCACTACCAAGCAAAAATAAGCTGAGACAAATCCCATCCTAAGCTCTGAGCAGGGTTTCCCAACCTGGGTTTGTGTATGTACCCATAAGAAGAGCCACACAGAATGGCCCCATGCCCCACCCCAGGCTTTTAAACAAAACTGTATGTCGGCCTTACCCAACAGTGTAATTGCTCCGTCGTGACAGCTACGTCCCTTCCAGAACGGGATGGATGCTACTGTCTGCCCTCCAGCAGGTGATCTGGTCACCTGTGGAAACTTCAGTGGTTGCCCCAATCAAGCAGCCTCTGACAAAGGACAATCAGTGACAGAAGACTTCCTGCTGGCTAAGGGTGGCAGCACAATCCTATGTAAGAGTGTTAAAGAGCCTAATGGAGAGTCCCCACATTCCCTCAGCTCAAGAAAAGCTCCTGCGTAGGCTGCAGAGGAGCATCTCCATGATAGGCACGGAGGACAAGGGAGGAGTCGGTACAGAACCCTCAATTTACCACTGTTTTGCGCCATTTAACATTTGCAGATGAAGTGTTTATTGCTCATCCAGTTGGGGCTCACTATGTGGTCAAGTACCAGCTTTCTTCAGTCTGCTAAATTACCTGATGAAACTTTTCATTCCAAGAATACAACTGCAAGCCTGGACAAGCGTAGCTCCCACCCGGCAGCTAGATCTGCTGTCACATATGACTGACAAGATATTTACGCTGATGGGTCAACAGACAGACAGACAGATTCATTAATTTTCTTCTCCCTTGTCCCATTATCTAAGCCCGCGTGCCATCCACAGCCACTGGAGTGAATGTTCATTTCTATTCCATTGTCACACTAACTACTGCTCTAGTTTAAGTATTCTTTTGAACCCCAAGAACAATGTGCACAAGGCGCAAATCCATCCCTCTCCTCCATGGCTAAGTAGGGCCATTAGACAGGAGAAACAATAGAAACCCAGCGGGTGCTCTGTGTTTGCTCCCTGCATGGCCGCACACAAAGACAAAAAGGGATGAGGGCTGGATGGGCCAGGGATGGGTATTGGATACTCTGGTGCACTCATTTTCCCAGCATCTCCAGATCACAAAGGAAAGAGGTTTTGCATGGGCCTGCAGAGGTTACATCAGACACTGGGCACAGGACCTCATTGTCTGGTTTGTTTTGTTTCCCTGAACAATATGTCACATATTTACTTTCCTCTTGGAGGGCTGATGCTAGTATAAAATCATCACCACGTTGTGTCAAAATATCAGCATGCCACATGGCCACATCTCCACATGAGACTGCCTCATGGGCCCCCACTAGGATTTCTGCACCCAATCATTTCCCATAAGCAGTGTTTGCAGGATGTGAGATCTTCTTAAAATAGGACAAACCCAGAAATCCTGGAGCCGGTGGCAGCCCTTGCTCATGTCTCTGTCTTGAGTGACTCCATCTGGACAAGCTAGGATTGCTTTTGATGGGCTGTGGAAGCAGCTGGTCCTAGTTAAAATCTTTCTTACTAGAAATAAATATAAATGCTACGGATAAAAAGTCAGGATGGTCTTTCTCTTCAGTCATTACCAAGTTTTACCTCCAGTGAAGGGATTTTAAAATGGATTTCCTTAGTTAAGTGGCCAGCTGTATTTTAAATACCTTTAACTTTTACCAGTGAGAAGTTACAACTGCCTTCCTGTGGCTTATCCTGGTGCACAAGCAGGTGCAACTACGGAGTCCCACAGACCTTCTGCCTGCTCTGGCCTCCACATCCCTCCAGGAATTCCGTCCTGGGCATTTGACAGCTTCTGCCAAATACCGGGCTACCAGGAGTGGGAGGAAGGCATGAGAGCTCAGCAAGAACCCGGTGTGGCCACCACACCTGATGGCAGCATAACCCTTGCTCTGGACCAGCTCGGAGTAGAAAGATGGCACTGGGGTGACAGCGTGCCATTGATCTCCCCTGAGTGCAGGGTTCAATGACACACGTTACCACCCATTCCAGAAGTGCTTCCCAGTGTCTCCTCATCTCAGTCCTGCCTGGCTGGGACAGCCTGTGAAGCTGCACACATTTGACTTAAGGATTTGCTCTGCCAAATCTCACATGCCAGAGATCTGAGGCTGCTTCTTCTGACAAAAGCTAGCACCGCAATGCTGGGCCGCTACCAAACATCCGTGGGCTCAGTAAAGGGGACAGAAAAGGAGGGACCGGTCACACAGGAGGAGCATGTATCCCCACCACTCCCTGGGGGAAGGGCTAAAACTGCCGTTTACTGTTTTTCTGTGACAGATCTCTTTACTCAGTGGTATATAATATAGCCCCAAACATATTCTAAGTAGCCAAAGGCTGCCCGACCATCTGTTTGAAGACACAGACCTTCTGATGCAGGAGTTCCCAAAGCCTGGCCCATGGGATATTCACTATGGAGCCTGCAAAGGGAATTCTTCCCCTTTAAGAAGCCAGACCATCTTGTTATGCTGCTTCAGGCCAGTGTCCGATCCATGAGCACTGACCCATACATGACTTGTATATGAGCAAATACATGGGAACCTCTGCTCCAAGGGAGAAATCTCCATCCTCTCCAACTCTCCCCTGCCAATCTCACCCACAACTCTGAGATTCAAAACCAGAGCAGGATCTCATCACCTCCCAGGTACCTAATCCCAGTTCCAGCCACAGCTTTCAGGTGTGCTTTCTACGAGTAAAACCGATCTTTTAACCAGCTATCTCAGGTAAAAATGCCATGTGACTGCATGACTCTCAAAGGAAATTAGGCTTTTAGAGCCAGGTGCGTTTGCAAATGGTATCCATGGTCTGCACTGAATTAATTAATAAACAGACCCATATAGCTGAAGTATATGCATATCTATAATTATTTTATGACATATTTCATTTTATGTATTTATTTAGATCTAAAGCAATAACAGTACCTTTTAAAAGCACCTTTCAAAGGCCCTAGGCACTCCCAGCACAAAACTTCTACAATGAGCACAGTCAGACAAAATCCCAACAGTACTGAAATTACCTCCTCCGGAGGAACTCGATCAGCCTGGAGCTGCTCCCTTCCTCCATGAGGAAACTCCACCGTAACTTCCCCATGCTGTATTACTCACTCCACTTTCTCATATCCCCAGTGATGCTGTTTTCCCTCCTCTGAGACCTGTGAGGTGACACCTAGAGAGATCCACCCTTCTCCCCCGTCCTAGTTTACCATGGAGCACATTGCGGGACCACCAAAAGGAAATCTGAGGTTCACCTTGGTGTGGAACAGAGCACCCACCTCTTTTTGCTCTTGCTGCCGGGCACTACAGCAGCTCAAATGCAGGGGCACTTGGCCCCAGTGCTCCGCAAAGTGGCCTCTCAAAAAGGCCCCAGGCAAATAGAAAGATGGGGCCCCTCATTCCACAAAGTCCCCACAAGAGAGGCCCAAGGCAGCCTTGCCCCATGGCAGAGTGTCTTTGTGTCTATAAAACACGAAGTCCCTTTAAAAATGCCAAGTATCTGTTGGTGAGTAAAATAAAAGGGAACCAACATGTCACAAACTGCCTTGATGCTTGTCACCTGCCACACGTCCACCTGCCAAAGAGTCACCCAGGACCTGGCTCCACAGGCACTTGGAAACTAAAGAGTTAAAGCGGAAGGTGAGATCGGTGGGGTTAATATTTAAAATACATATATTGTTTAACAGAACACTTTTCAATGTTTTCTTTCCTTTCTGGCTCTGCTCCATGCCCCAGCAGAGGGGCTCTGCCGAGGCAAAGCCCCGGGCTGGGCGGCTGTGCTGGGGTAGAGGTTTGGAGCTGCTGTGGCATCTGGCATGAAAAAAATGTCCCGGGAAGCTGTTACATTAAATGGCCAAATCGATTTATTGAATGGCAGGTGTTAGCTACAAACAGATGGAGAACATAAAGGCATAAGCGGGCATTTGTATGGAAAAGAAGCCATCGATTGGGAGCGGGAGACTCAGCGCTGATCGTTACAGCCTGCCACTGAAGTGTTCTCTTTTTGGAGGGCCGGACGCGAGGCGGCAGAGGGTGAGGGAGCTGCGGGCAGAGCGGCCGGCACCGGCACGGCCGGCGGCAGCCCCAGATTGTGCCCTCTCTGCTGCCAGCGGGTCCCGGAGCGGGGTGAGAGGTGGTCGCGGTGGTCGTGTCGCGATGGTCGCGGTGGCCGTGGCTCGTGGCAGCGCTCGCGCGGCAGATGAGGCACGCGCCGGCCTCATTACAATGAGAATGGGCAGGCTGGAGGGGCCATGTGGCAGCAACAGTTTGCAAATCCCCCCTCCTTCTGTGCGGATCGGGAAACATTTCCAAACATTTGTACCCCGAATCGACCACATTAACACCCCTCGGAGCCGCGCTCCCCCGAGGGATGCTCGCGCCACGGGCATTTAGGGCAGAAACAAAACGAGCAAGGGGGGATCTCTTCTTTTCTTCTCTATCTTGTGGGTTTGGGTTGTTTTTTTCTTTTCTTCTCTTTTTCTTAGAGGCTCTCGGTGTGTGTCAGCTCTGAATCGATGCGCAACTTTCTAGCTAAGAGGGTTTAAAAGCCGTCGGGGAATCGGGGCTCTGCACATGGAAGGGCTGTAGGGCGCCGAAATAAATGGCCCAGTCACTAACGAAGGGAGCAAAGAGGCCAAGCCAGCCCCTAGGCGCAGGGCCGGGAAAGGCGCGCAAGGTGAGCAGGAAACATCCCGCCCGCCCCGGCGCTGAGGATGCTGCAAAGTCCTTACAACAGACCCGACCACCGCGGAGCCGCCCGCGGGCTCTGGCGCTGGGAGCAGCCGCTCCGAGCTGGTCCGCCCCGCGCCCCGCAGCCCGCGGCCCGGCGGAGGCGGGACGGAGCCCAGGGAATGCGGCTGCGGGGTACGGAGGGGCCGGCGCGCTGCTGCCGGACCCAGCGTCCCTGTCCCGCTCCGGGATGAGGAGGGGAGGAGGGACCGGCAGTGTCCCGCGGGGCCCGGGCTCAACATGAGCCGGCAGTGTGCCCTTGGAGCACAGGAAACCGACTGTACCCTGAGCTGACCCAAAAGAAGTGTGACCAGCAGGTTGAAGGAGGGATTCTCCTCTTCTGCTCCACTCTCATGAGATTCCACCAGCAGTCATGTGTCCAGCTCTGGGGACCCCAACACAAGAGGGACATGGACCTGTTGGAGTTAGATCAGAGGAGGCCACGGATATGCTCCAGGGGCTGGAACACATCTCCTATGGACGCAGGCTGAGAGAGTTGGGTTTGCTCAGCCTGGAAAAGAGAAAGCATGGGGACACTTTAGAGCTGCTACCAGTGCCTAAAGAGGGTCTACAAGAAATCTGGAGAGGGACTTTTTTACAAGAGTATGTAGGGACAGGACAAGAGGTAATGGCTTTAAAGTGAAAGAGAGGAAATTTAGATTAGAGATCAGGAAGAAGTTCTTTACTATGAGGGCGGTGAGGCATTGGCACAGGTTGCCCAGAGTTGTGGCTGCCCTCTCCCTGGCAGTGTTTAAGGCCAGGTTAGATGAGGCTTAGTGCAATCTGGTCTAGTGGAAGATGTTCCTGCTCATGGCAGGAGGTTGGAACTGGATGATCTTTAAGATCCCTTCCAACCCAAACCATTCTATGATTCTGTGAAGACGCAGGACACCTCTAGCCAAGCTTGGCCCTGCCAGGAAAGCAGGCCTGCCCGCAGTGGCTTCGTCCTGCCTTAGAGGACAGCCCGGGCACCAGGGAAGCAGGGGCAGCCTCCAGCTCGGGCTCTTCGCCTTCCAAAACCCCCGTGTAGCACCCAGGCTCTGCCCAGCCAGTGCTATATCGGCGGGACAGTGAAAGCAGGCCTGTAGGAGCCAGGTAGAGCCTCCCCCTCTGGTGGCTGCGACGTTACCGGGAGTTCCAGCGCACGAACCTATCCTAGCGGGAGCTTCCCCGTGGATAGGGGGGGCAGGTTAAAACACGGAGCTGTCGGGAAGTGGGAAAAGTGGGAATGGTGGCCGGGCACGCTGCAAGTGCTGGGTTTGTGCGGGCATCCTCCCCCCCATCCCGGGGTCCGCAGAGCAGAAAGGAGCTGAAGGGAGCTCCACCACATCCCTGGACGTGTTTCCTCCCCTTCCCGG